>SNRZ01000247.1:0-19148 GCA_008729115.1 Dirofilaria repens | reverse complement strand
CAATACTTAATTATAAATAAAATTACTTATATCAATTTTTATCGTTTCAACAAAATAAACATGAAAACACATTAACCAGACATGACGTAATTCAATTGCCATATTTCTAGGAAATGTTATTATGGCTAGAAATTTCTAGCCATAAAAAATTAATCAGTTATTATTAAAATATCTTTTGGAACAAAACAAACAAAAGCATTATTTTTTGTGGAAAGAAAGGATGGTCGAAGAATTTTATTTAGTAAGTATAGCAGGAATCGAATAGAGTCGCGCGTATGTTGTCCACTCGATTGAAGGAAGAGAAATTTTTATTGTAATGCATTTTTGTATTTTAATCACGGGTATATATACGAATTTGGTTAGCACAAAAAAATATATTTAGTAGGCGTGGTTTACATTTAAAAATTAACAAGTGTTAAACTATAGAAATTCAATTATAGCATATGAATTGTAATAAAGGAAAATTGAAACATAAGCGTGGGAATTTTTCCTTATCGGAAGATAGTGTAGAAATTTATTCCCTTTGTTTAAAAAAAGAGATATGAATAGGATTAGATAACAATAAAGGATGAAACATGAGAAAATGAATGTATAAAACACAAATTTAGTTAAATAATTTATAATACTGCTAACATAATTTATCATTTGAATGGTAATTTTAATAAATTTGGGGTTTCGCGATATTAAAATTCGCGACATTATTATTTTATTCATCATTTTCAACATCTTGCAACGAATGAAATTTGATCGTTGGTTCAAATTTTTCTCTTTCACTTTCCATTTTTTTTTTTTTAAATTGGAATTTTAGTTTGGACTTTTTATTTCATAACACAGTTTTGTACTATTAAATGATAGAATATATTTTTCTCAAATCAACTATTTTCATTGAAAAAGGATTCAAAGTTATTTTACAATATCTCCTAATATTTCATGCATATATTAAATTTACTGAGTTTTTAATAATACTCTTCAGTACAAAACTGTGTTATGAAATAAAAAAAAAAAAAAAATGTCAAAACACTTCAGGGATTTTTGAGGTTATATTATAAATCTCCGCGATATGATAATCATAAGTAAATCGTCGTTTGTTTATGAAACATAATAAATGGGCGAAATAAACAAATACTTTAAAATAAAAAAATCAAAAGAAATTATTTAAAATTTAAAAATAAATTACAAATAACTTATGATTTATTGCCATTTCAAAATTTCGCCTCTTTACCAAATCTGAAAAAATAAGCTAAGAAATTGGTGGATTACTTATTCTCTCCGTAAGTATTTTATTTTCGAAATTCTGTAATATACATTTCAGTTATTAACAACGTTATTTGTTATTAACGATGTTATTTGTTTTAATAAATTTGAATTTTGAATTAGTTTCTTTTTTCACCAATGATGATAAAAGGTGTCTAGCGTAAATTTTTATGTTCAATACGTGTATAAAAATCAGTTTCCTAGCAATACATTTTTATTACGAGATATTTCTACTGCTTCGTCTTTGTCTGATTCATCATTTCTTCTTATCGATCACTATGCTGATAAAAGACTAGATGTGATAAAGAACTTTTTTGATTTCAAGAGTTAAGAAAGTTCGAGATGGATTATTAATTCACAATATCATCTAAATTCCCACTTTTGCTTGTCAAAACATGTTTCTTCATTCATGTTCTGGATTTTTTATCGCGATTTATTTATCATTGGGTTTAATCTTTTCATTAATCAGATACCATCGATCATAATTGATGTTGCATTCGATGCAATAATTCCACAAAGGGTTCTTGAGATTCTTTATTGCACGAATTCAAGAAAGAAAAATCAAATCAAATATACAAATTCTTTATTATAAATAAAGTATCTGTTTCGCTATACTGATTATCAGTTTAAATCTTAAGGTTTCCTTTTCGACGACACTATAGTTTAGTGCTTTAGATGAAATTTCATTTTTAATTGCACGACAAGGCTTATTTTCTGCATTTCCAAAAAACATTTTTCTTTTATCTGTTAAATTTGTAAAATTTGAACAGCTGCTCACGATTGCAGTTGTCAACACCAATGCATTTTTCGAATATTTTTCTATTGATTTTCTGTTGTGTTTCTATTATCAAGGTGAGTTCCTTAAAAGATTCTAACTAGAATGGATATGTTTAAAGACAATATGTAGAAACATATGAATTTAATTTTAAGGCTTGTTCGCCGTCTCAAGGACGAAGAGGACCACCAGGGCGCAATGGACGGGAGGGAAGACAAGGAGTGCCAGGTCCGCAAGGAACTGTGGGAGCGAATGGAGACAAAGGTCCACCGGGAGTGTCTGGAATTGCAGGTCCGCCAGGTGAAGAAGGAAATATTGGAGTCAAAGGAGTAATTGGTGATGAAGGATTGGTAGGTATCCGAGGAATTCATGTGATGGGAGGAAGATAAATGCAAAAGTAAGAGAAATATGTTAAATTTGAATTTTATGAAACAAATGCTTTGTTGTACTTTTAAATCATAATCTCATCAGTATTATTTTTAAATAAAAATACAATCTTACTAATTTCAACTGGATGAAAAAAAAAAATATTTTTCTTTACGTTTAATACAATACTGGCATGTTAAGCGGAAATTGTAAATGTATTTACAATATTGGCATGCTAAGCGGAACTTGCTCCCTACACAAAATCATTGCACATGAAAAGAAAATATTCGCTCTTGCAATAAGGCATAAATTAAAAAACCAGTATCACTAGACATTTTTATCTGTTTTGATTAGATATTTATATCTTTTCGATTAGGTAAATTGTATGAAAAGTTTCTGTCCTCCAAAGTTCACATATTATCCACGTTTCCTTTTTGATCAAGACAAAATTCAAGGGAGTGAATTCTACTTCTCAATTCTTATAGGTTTCAATTTTCTTGTTCCATTCACTTGGAAGATGAACCTCAAATTTGAATTATTTGAGTTATTAAAATTTTGATAATCGACGAACGCAAAATTACAATCAATCATATAGATTCAGTGATTTTATTAAGGCAAGTTTAATGAAATTTAAGCAACTGAAGGAAAAAGGAAATTAAATAACACCCGATATGATCCAACCGCGTCGTTAAAGCAGAACTGTAGAAACGCTTTTGATGCTCAAGATCCTCTTCTTCCGTGTGGAAAAGAATCCTGGTACAATTCTGACTACAAAAATAGTGCCTTTATTAGTGCATGAGAAATGTAGCTCTTTTTGAGAGCTCATAGAACAGGGCGGACAATTTTAGCTTACATTTGATATTATACAGTAAATATGTGATTATATCAACCCAGCAACGTTAAATCCAGAAAAATACTGATTCTCTGCTTATCTTGATATTTCAGCGACACTCGGGAGGTGAGAAAAATTTGAGTTATTAAAATTTTGATAATCAACGAACGTAAAATTATAATCGACGATAATCAACGAACGGCTTTCAAAGCCGAAGATCTCTAAGGATACAGGTATCCTACAACAACTTCATATCATTCGACATTCTCATAACAGCAGGTTGACAAAATGTCCGTCCTTTTTCTCAATCAGCTTTTTCACTCGACCCATTTTCCAGGAATTTCTGGGATCTTCGCCTTCTAATAATACTATCGATTGTTTACTTTCATCGTATATGACTGCGAAGATTTTTATAGAATTTCCGCTTTCTTTTTCTCAATTCTTCTAAATATTGTTCTTGCCATATCTTCCACAAAAGTTGTAACTTTCTCCGGGTATTTTGGTAACGGTTAATTTATTCTTGCTGATTGAAGAGATTTTGTATCGTAGATTCGTTCTTTCATAAATTGTTCTCATATTCCAATGAATTCTTCACATTATCATAGCTACGCCATAAAAAATTCTCTTTACGTAATACTTGCTTGTCATCTCTCTCATAATCTACCTGTAGTCTTTCATTTACCAAGAATTCATTCTCGGTTATTATAGCGGTGAATTTGCCTTCTTAAAAGAGGTTATTCTTCACTGCCTTCTGTAAAATTCTCTTCACTATTCCAACATCCTTTGCTCCTCCTTGCCAAGGAGTACCTGTAATGAATTGCCACTTTGGTGGCTTTTGCACTTGATTACTATTATCGTGTATTAATTTAGAAGCTGGAATAAAATTTTTTCACATTGTCGATTAGCACAAAATCCGGACATTTCCTTCGGTATAATATATCTTTTAAACGCTTAAATGAAAGTAGTAGTAGATACGTTTTTCATGACTTCTTATGAATGGTTCTTGTGACTAGGCACGTTAATAGAATCATCCAGCGCTTTGATACTAACTCGTTGTCCCTCACACACATAAAACCAAGACACTTACCCTGATTTTACCGAGGTCTCTCACCGTTATTCATTTCCTTAATTGTTCAAACAATATGACATTCCATCTATTACATCCTTTATAGAGTTTTTTCTACGAATAGTTTTAACATATGCTCTTCATGAGATATCTAATATACGCGAAAGAAACGGATCGATTATATAGAATGCTTTAGCGAAGCAGTTGGATAACTATATCGGGCGTTATTTAATCTCCATTTTTCCTTTGAGTTATGTTGTCATTTAAGATTGTCTGATTGTTACCATTGGATTTGTATTATTGATCTTGTAATTGTTGTGTTTGTTGTAGTATTATCAAAATTATTGTAATAACGATTTAATAACCCAAGTTTGAGGTACTACCATTAAAGGGCAGAAAAAACCTTCAATCTTGTCACAGTTAAAAGATCGGACATTATGACAATAAGATGGTCCGGATAATTTCCATAATAAGGAAAATCATTCTGCATCCTATGATTGTCGTCTTTATTGCAGATGATATTTCCGTTTAGGTTATTATCCTAGTGTCATACAAATTTTTCTTGAACATCTTCGCCAGTTTCTTCCCTTGGCCATCTTTCTAGTGAATGTATGGAAATTTGACTCTTCTACCATAGCGAACTATGCTCCAGCACTTTTGTGACGCTCATTGAGAAGCTATCAGAATTGTCAGCTATCTTGATATGGCGAAACCTGATACTTTTGACTTCTTTTATTTCAGTTATGCTATTGGCCTTTATCTAGTGTACTGCACAGGCACTTATCGATCCAAAGATAAACATTCTATATTGCACCTTCTTGTCTTAAAAACTCTATTGTTCTTGTTCTTAATGCTTCTGCCGACAGTTCCAATCTTGAAATTGTAGCGATCTTTTTCTTGATCTTTTCCTTCGGGTCAGGTCTTGATTTCCCCATAAATTAAATAAGATTTGGATGATAAATGATTTTCTCTTCTTGCGTATATCGCCACCCAGATTGCCCATATCGCAGCATTTATAGAAACGTAGAGATTGTGATTTTCTTTCGGAACTCATCGTGATATTATAATTTTTGGCGTATTTATGAATACGTTGATCAAGTTCTCACACTGATGTCTATCATGTGTTTTCAAATTATCATCCCGTTTAGTACCACTTTGCCGCATATTTTGTACCAGCATCTACCATTACTATGACAGGACAAGTAAGAAAATGATCAAAAGTGAAGCCGGAAAGTAAGTACCTGGCTGATATTCCATCTCCACTGAAATAAATCTTTCTCTCCCTTCTATTTGATGCCTAGGAAAAAAAAAAGAAAAAAAAATTAAAGAAAAAAGACGACTAAACTATTTTTCGCATTTCCAAAAAATTTTTTTTTCATTTGTCACAATATTTCTAATATTTCAAAGTTTGCCATTGTCGGCTTCAATGTATTTTCTGGATACTTTCCCCTCATTTTCTACTCTGTTTGTATTTCGGATGAGTTCCAAAACAAATTTTAAATAAGACGGTCATGTCCGAAGACAATCTATTCTATTGATAATTAAAGATATCAAATTTTGATTTTATTTGTAGCTGATAAAAAATAATGCTACTTATTGTTTGCCAAAGTTTATTGATTATATTCGTTCAGTTTTGGGAAATGAAAGTGAAAGTTAATTTTACAATTCCAAATATCATAGTACATAAAATATTCAACTTGAGATGATTGGAGAGGAAAGAAAGAGAGGGAAAAGGAATACAAACATATGGAAATATCAATGAACAAATCTATTCGATTTTTATTCACTTCAAAGAACATTCAGCTCAAAGAAAACAGAGAAAAACGAGGAAAAAAACAAATGTGAACGTTAATAAATTCTTTGATAAATAATCTCTTCAATATTATCGTCATTATATTCAATAAAATTTCACTATATTTGAAAAAAAAAAGGATAAGGAATATCGTAAATTTGATGATCGATTCTGTCTACTGAAAATCTTAAATATGATAATAAGGTGATGAATTAATTTAACAATTAATATTTAATATTCTTTGATAAAAATAATTTGTGATTTCCAAAAAATTATTTCATTAATATTTATGATGAAAAAGGATATTGTAAAATACAAAATCAAATCTAATTTTTCAGGAGAAAATGAAAACAATTAAAAAAGAGATAATTTCGTTTTTAATAATACAAATGCGGACGAAATATGTATGTTTTATATATGCTAAGACGAAGAGATGAAAAATGCGAATTAAATAAGAGAGTTGAAGTAGTTAATGCTCGTGATATTTACTTTTACAATTTTGGATATGTAAAAGAGGAAATAAAACAATAATAGATAGCGGATAAAACAGTAAAGTATACATTTAATTGATGGAATGAAATAATAAAATAAATAATGAATAAATAAATATGTAAGCATTAATTTCATCCCTAAAATGAGCCAAAGCAGAAATATTTTTCATTTTTTTGAATGCAAGAAATCAAAAATGAATTTGTATTGCAACAGTTTGAGATATTTGGAGAAAAATATTCACTTCTGTTTTCATCGATTCAATAAATAAAAATGAAAATATGATAATAAAATAAGATGTAATTTAATTGCTAGTATTTGACATTTTTTATTGGAAATGTAATTATTGCAAGAAATTAGTCAGTTATTTGGAACAAAACAAATAATAAAATTATTATTTTGTCCATTGTTTTCAACATCCTGCAAAGAATGAAATTTGATCGTTAAATTAGAATTTTAGTCTAGACTTTTTACTTTATTTTTGTACTGTTAAATAATATAATTTATTTTTCCCAAATCAGCTATTCTCATTGAAAAAGCATTCAAAGTTGTTGTAGAATAATTTCTAATATTCCATGCATATATTAAATTTACTAAAATTTTTTCCGACACTTTTCTGGAATTTCTCGAAACGTTGTATTATAAATACTCTGCGGTATGACAATCATAGATAAATTGTTCTTTGTTTATGAAACATAAAAATTATTTAAAATTTAAAAAAAAAGCGAATAATTTGCCATTTCATAAAAAATCGGAGGATTACTTTCCGTAAATTTTTTGTTCTCGAAATGCTGTAGTATATCTGTTAATTATTAACAGTGTCATTTATACCAATGATGATAACTTACTGCATCATGTATTTAGCTAAATTTCTTCATTCTGCATGATTGCAAAATAGCAAAATCCAATTTTCCAGCAATATATTATCATTCATCACTTCAATTCTCCTTATCAATCACTGCACTGATAAAAGACTTGATTTGATGAGAATAAATTTCTTTGATTTCAAGAGTTTAGACAATTAGAATGGATTAATAATTCACGTCATCATCCAAATTGATAAATCATTTTTACTTTTCAAAACCTGCTTCTTCATTCATCTTCTGGATTCCTTATCTCAATTTTTTTTATCATTTTGTTTAATCATCCTTCCGTTAATTAGATATCATCGATCATAGTTGATGTTGAATTGATACAACAATTCCACAAAGGATTCATGAGATTCTTTATTTCATGAATTCAAGAAAGAAAAATTCATATACTAATTATTTATTATAAAAGATCTTTATTATAGTGATTATCAGTTTAAGTCTTAAAGTTTTTCTTCATGTTTTCGACAAATACAGTGGTTTAGAAGCAATTTCATTTTTAATAAGATGACTAGGCTTTTTCTGCATTTCCAAAAACCTTTTTTTTTTCATTACGTCACAAAATTTATTGTATTTCATTGGTCGTTTACAATTGCAGTTGTCGGAATCAATGTATTTTTTGAATATTTTTCTATTGATTTTATACTCCGTTTCTGTGATCCAGGTGAGTCCCTAAAAAATTCGAAGATGGATATGTTTGAAGGCTATCTGTGAAATAATAAATACGTACGAACTTTATTTTTAGGCTTGTGCACCGTCACAAGGACGAAGGGGACCACCAGGAAGAAATGGACGGGTAGGAAGACCAGGAGTACCAGGTCCACAAGGACCTGTAGGACCTGTTGGAGACAAAGGTTCACCGGGAGTGTCTGGAATTGCAGGTCCGCCAGGTGAAGAAGGAAATATTGGAGTCAAAGGAGTAGTCGGTGATGAAGGACTGGTTGGTATACGGGGGCGGCATATGGGAGCAGGGAAATAAAATTAAAAAACTAGTGAAAAATATCGGAGTTAAATTTGAAAAAAAAAATACTCTGTTGCGCTTTCAAATTATAATCTTATCACTGTTATCTTTAAATAATAAAACAACTCTGACTGGTTCTAACTGAATGAAAGAAAATTAAAATAATTTTTCTTTACCGTTTATTACAATATTGACATCTCAAGCGTAAAATGTGAATGTGCCCGCAATTCATGCTTCCATCACAGAATCATCGCACATGAAAAGAAAATATTCATGTTCCTGCGATAAGATAGAAATTAAAAATGCATATTAAATTTACCATAAAAATTGATCGAATAAAAAAGGAAATGAGATAAGATGAAGGGATTGAGGTATAAAGATGATTTAATAAAAACTTAAAATACTAAGGATTGATAGGTGATTTGACGCTTTGTAATCTTTTTGGTTATATATTTATACCTCTTCGATTAGGCAAATTCCAATTTCGAATTCAAATCAATTAAATATCGACCGAATAAAAAAAGAAATGAAGGCATCGATATTTTATTTTTTCATAAAGCTAAATTTAGTTATTTGTTAATTTAGTTATATGATAGCTTTTATTTATCAAATTTTTCATAGAGAGTACTTATGCTTCTATTTTTAATTGTGACAATAAAATTTAGTTTAGTAATAAAAAATACCCTTTTAATCATCCATTTCATCACACTTCTAATTTAGTAACACATTTAAATTAAGCCAGCGAGCATTACTGAATTAATAATTGTATCCTAATGAATAAAATTTCCCAAATTATATTTGCTAATAAAAGAATATCGCCCTCAAATGTTTCAGACAAATAAATTTATTTAATTTTGGATATTACAAGAAAATAGATATTGCGCTTTTACCTATGTTAGTTCTTCCTTCAAATTTTTACGTTATTTGTGTTTTATTCGGGATATCATCATGTACTGGTTTTTTTGATTGATTGCAGTATTATCTGCATGTATTTAAAGTAAGAGAAATAGTATCAGAAGAATACTGTAATCACAAAGACGTGCAGATTGGCAGAAATGGTTTTGTTCCTTTGATTGTAATAAACCTCGCCATGCGCATTCCATTTGTACTAAATAAGATATGGGCGGAAATTAAATGAATTATGATACAAATGTTGATAGAATAAATGCAATAATACTTATTATTTTTTATTTTTTTCATATTTATCATAGGTGTTATTTGTAATTAAGGTGCTGCGAATTTAGAATAAAAGAAGGGACCCAAGCTTGGCAACGATCATTTTTTATTGGGATAATTTCAATCTTTAATTATAATATCTTACTTAATCTAGTAAAGTTATAAATAATTATTCATTTGCTGATATTTAATTAGGCCTAAAAAGTAATACTATTCAAGCTGTAATAAATAATTCTGATAAAATTAATTTTTTAGCAAGACCGATTATTCTAATCTTTAAGAGAAAGAAACTGACGACAGATGAGAAAAACATTACAGAAACAAATATGAAAAATTTTGAAGAAGAATTTCAAAGCTGGATAATGCAAAAGATTACGGAAACAAATATGAAATTTTAACTTATAACAATAAGAAAATCAACGACAAAAATTTGAATATCATCCCTAGATCTGGTTTTCGTTCAATATTAGACCAAAACTATCGTTGTATCGATCGATAATTTCTTGACAAATTTCATTTGTTTCCATGTTCAAATTTGCATTATCCAATTGCAAACTTTCATGAATTTATGTTTCGCAAGATTGCAGTCTAAAATTTATTTATTTCCAGCTTTGAAATTCTTCAAAATACAAGTTTGAAAAATTTGAAAAGCAAATTCTTCAAAATACATACAAGAGTTTGGAAATAGCAATAATTTAACGAGAAAATTAAGCAATGTCTTCTTTACGGTTATAATGCTTTGACGATTGGTACTAATGGTACCAACAGCTATTTTACAAAATTAAGTAATTTATACCTTTTTACGAATAGAAGAAGCAACCATGTGGTGTTCAGAATAATCTGATTATTCTAGTGTTATCAAAATAATCTGATTATTCTAGTGTCAGCTCATATGCAAGAATTTGACTTATGCCAATAGGGATTTCAATGGCATGAACATTACCCAACAGCTATTTTACAAAATTAAGTAATTTATACCTTTTTACGAATAGAAGAAGCAACCATGTGGTGTTCAGAATAATCTGATTATTCTAGTGTTATCAAAATAATCTGATTATTCTAGTGTCAGCTCATATGCAAGAATTTGACTTATGCCAATAGGGATTTCAATGGCATGAACATTACCATAAATCTGGTTATTTAATATTATTGTATTTCTTCTAGGAAATTCTATATTGAATTGGATACTTCACAGCTGAACAATATTGGAATATAATGAAACCATCGCTACACTTCAAGCAAATTAAGAAGTTTGCGTTAGTCAATTATTGGAAGAAAAAATAAAATTAATTAGAATCGAGCATTAATTATTCTTAACGGGAACGGAATTTATTCGTAACAAGTGAAATTCTATTTTTATTTTTTTTTATTAAAAAATATTGCATAATTCAACTTTTTTTTATTAAAAATATTGCATAATTCAACTTCAACTTATTCATACTAATTCTTCCAGAATTTCTTATATTCTATTTTCCGAATAACATCTTCAATTATGATAGCGATTCCTCATGAAAATCAGATAGCGATTCATCTTCATTGTCATCTTCTTCGTTCTTTTATTTGTATATTCATTTGGCTTATACTGTTACCGATTTTGTTTTATCTAATATTTTTATATTAAAATAAATGAAGATCAAAGATTCAGACAAATCTTTTTTCATATGTAAAATCATGAAGATCGACGATTGTAGTTCACTTGATAGATATTTGGAACAGAAAGTGAATAGTGTAAAAATATCGTAATGGATCACGGATGAATGGGATACATATCATAATGACAACGCAACGTCCACCTGTAGATGTAAGAACAGGTGTGATAAAAGCAAACTTTCCAACGAGAATCAACTTTGCTGTTACTTCTAAAATAGATAGCCGTACAATACTCGGCGAACAAAGGGCCGAACAATTGCTCGGTATGGATGATATGCTCTACATGGCCTCTGGTGATAAGATTATTTGACATACACTGATAGTAATGATAAGGTTAATATACAAACTCTTACATAAAATTTAAAGGTGCGAATAAAATATTTTGTTTTAATGTCATATGAATTCACAAATGTGATAAGATTATTTGACATACACTGATAGTAATGATAAGGTTAATATACAAACTCTTACATAAAATTTAAAGGTGCGAATAAAATATTTTGTTTTAATGTCATATGAATTCACAAATTGCAGATGTTTGCTCTGCTGCTATTTCTGACAATTGCAAATTTTTTTAATACATCATATGCTTTCTGCAATTAGCACCTTGAATCCTGTAATAAATCATTGAATCTTGCAATAAATCTTCCGATACATTCAAATACGGAAACTTAGCAATATCTAATAGCGAAATTTTGAATTCGCCTACTTCTATTTCTCTAATTTGATATTTTTTAATGGAAAAAGCAAAAAATTATTTAACTGTTGAGTAACAAGTTTATTCATCTACAAGGAACAATTTGAATTTTTTAATAGTAAAAAAGCAAAGAAAAAAAAAGGAATTGTAGTCATTTTAAAAAATCAAAAATGGTTCCAATTAAATGTTAAACATGCAATTTTATTCGACAAACTGCAATTACCTTAAATTTGTTTCAAATATAAACATTTTGCATGATGAACTGTATTTTTACTGTTATTATTGCCATTTTTTTCCTATATTGCATTGATTGATTGATTGATAATGGTAACCACAAGGTTTATTTCTGAGGCAAAAATAAAAAATTTTAAAATATCATAGCAAATAAAACTTACTTACTATATTAGTGAGGGCATTAATTTTTGCAAATAATTTACCTCATAAAACAAATCTGATTTTAAAATCGAAGAAATCCGGCTACAATTATTTTTAAAATCCAATAACTTCGAGATTTTTGATCATTTTCAACAATTTAAATTTTTTTTGGCTTTTTATCTTAGCTTCAACCGAAGAATAAAGAGCAAGAAAAGATATGGAAAATAGAAATGAGAAGATGCAGATCATTATAGTAGAAATAAAATGATATTTGTATTTACTACGGCTTTTCGTGATATTACACATTGTTTTTTTGCGATATCTTTCTTTGTCACTATTAATTTGAAAATTCATAAGTTAAATTATTTTTTCCTTCTTAAAAATAAAAGAAGAACAGATTTTTTGAAATTATTTGAAGCATTTTTCATTTCAGATTCACATTAACATCATATGGATTTCATTTTAAATTTTACTATTCCAACATGATTATAATTATTTGTGTTGCTGTTATTTGACAACAAAGAAAATATTTATCGTATTTTATCAAACAATTACAAAACCAAATTGTTTTGAAAGCTCAATGATTGATCACAATTTGCAATAATACCAACACTTACAATCAAGCCAATATCAATGATAACAACTGACCATTGGATTGTTCGAGTCTCCAAATGATACATGCATACGCATCTAAAAATTCTGACCACTAAATAACATACTTTTTATTACTTATTCCTGAATATTATTAACTATTTGCTAGAAATTTATATTTGCAACATGAATTGTGAAATTATCTTCTTAAAATATACTAATTTAAAAATTAATCGATATTGCCTTTTTTAATAATTTATAAATCGCTTTTGACTCCTTTTCTGTATTACTTTTCCGTAAGAATTTAAACTTAATTGAATATGAAATTATTGCCAGAATTAATATGACATTCTGTTTCTTCTACTTGTTAAAAAAAGTATATCGCAAAGAAATGTATAATTTAATTATGTGAAGATTTCGAAAAAAGATTAAACAATGTTAGCATCAAATGTTATGATAACATTTAACATTAAATGTTATCATAACATATTATAATTAAAATAAATAACACAAAACATCCCATGTTTCGAATAGATAAATAAAATTTGTTATAATTTCTAGAAAACTTGACATTAATTAAACAATCCTAATAATTTGCAAATATTTTTAGTTAGTGCAACGAATAGTAAAACCTATAATTCTTTTCTCTCTTCCTAATATTTCTTCTTCTTTTCCATCTCTTCTCCATTTTCAGCAAATCCTTTTAATGTTTCATATTTTATAAAAATTGCTATCAAAAAATGGAGGATTCGTTCACTGAATTTTGTTCAGCTTAAAAACTTAGTTAAAATTTTTTATTTTTTCTGATCTATTTTACATTATGCGGAATCTAAATTTGTGCTCTTCTAAAAGTAAAATTTTCAAATTTATGTTTTAATTTTAAATTTTGCATTAAAATGATAAAGAAAAAATTCAAAAATCATACCAAAATCTCTCGAGATGAAACTGTTTAATGGGAGAAAAAAAAAGGAGGATGAGTTAAAAAGTTGGGAGTTTCACAGAAAAAAAAAGAAAAATGTTGATGTTAGCTTCTTCCTAGAAAAAAAAAATAAACAATAAAAATGTTAGTTTGATGAAAATGGCTCCTAGTAACGAGAAATTTCATCCAATGGCAATTTTTGTTTTTTTTTGTTTTTTTTTTTTTCAGAAAGAAATGGTTCGTTCTTTTAGAAATTCTCAGAAATTGTTTAATCATTGAAATGTATCTTTTGTGAATGAATCAAATTTAGAAAAAAAGAAAAAACTGATTCATTCATTGAAATAATTAGAATTTCCTTCCATAAACATTCAATTTTATCATTGAAGAAGCTATTTGTGAATGATAAAAACAAATGGCTTTGATTATTTTGTATATGCTTTGGGAAAAAACAAAAAAGAACAAATTTCAATTCAATTACAATTATTTATATTTCGAAAAAGGATGAGCAGAAGACATTTATATGACAGTTGATCTATTTTCAATGATCATTTTTAAATGCTGATAACAAATAACATTAAAGATAAGGAAAAAAAATTACGAAAAAGGAATATATTGAAGGGAATATATAACATGATAGATTAATTTATTAAATCAATTCTAAATGAATGTATTCTGGATAAGTGATAATTGATTAAATGAATATGGTTTAATGAATTAGTTTAACCTGGAAAATATTACCGAAAATGCCATCATTATCGTCCGATTACTTCACAAATAATCCAGATCCGATTAGTTTATAGCATCTTATCAATAATATCGTTGATTATCTTTTAGCATCCTGAAAGAAATTAGGATAAAAGTTACTGATAGGAGCGGAGATCAGTAATTGTATTATTAGATATGCTTTTGCGAATGGATTTTCAAAAATCTATTAATGTCATTTTTACCATTTAAATTTACGGTGGATTAATTTGGATTAATTTAATAAGTGTATATGGTGAGTGAATTTTTCGAATTCCGATAAATAATCGCGTATTAAATTTGTTACTATAATTTGATTTCAAATTTAATTTTGCTTAGTTTTCAAACCGAATTATTAATCACTGAGTTGAATCTCAGCAACATATTCAATTATTAACTTGCTCATTTAAATTGTTAATCTAAACAAATCACTTTGAAATAAAGTTAAAAATTTTTCTAAGAAAATTTCATACCCTAGCAAATAAAATACCAGGATTTTTCAGAAAGATTTATATATTGTCACTACATATTAGATCAATATCAAAAATAATTTTATTTTTAGATCATGAATTTCAACTTATTAAGCTTAAATTTACAAAACAGAATTACAACAATTAACAATAATTAATTGGATATAGAAAAAAACTTTCGGATAAATACAACGAATGTAACTAATTTTCTAAGCTACTGTAAATCGAATATTTCTTAATAGAATTTAAAAAAATCTAACGAATAAATTTATTGATTTCATCTTGCTCAATTTATAGCATTTTTTGTAGTTATCTAAGTAATAATCAGAAATATTGTTTGTGAATGTTGCATAAAAGCAATGCATTTATCATCATTGAATCTTACATACATTGATTTATTTAGGATAAAAAAATTTGATCAAACAAAAAAATTTGATTTTTTAGTAACTTTAATATTTGCTATTCGACTTTAGCAAATTATTTTCAATTTCTTTATGTCTTGTCTTAACTATTGTGCACTAATTATCAACAGTCACTATTGTAATCATTTCTTTTCACGTATCACAATAAGATCAAGAAGTGGTTATTTTTTGCCACAGATTAAAAAAGATGAAATTTGTAAGAAAAATAATAGATCAATTTATGAAATAAATAATTATTGAAATTTTTCACTTCTCTATATTTTGTTTTAAAAGCTAAAGGATTGTAAAATAATCAATGATAAATTCATCATTAGTTTCTCTCTATATTTTGTTTTAAAAGCTAAAGGAGTTTCTTCTTCAGTTAATAAAAAAAATTAGCTTTTGACAATTGTTTTCAGTTAGTGATTAGTTTTCAACAGTTACTCTCAATTAGTAACTATAATCAATATTTACTGATCAGTCACTATTTCTATCATTTTCAAATCATTCATTTTATTTATTAAAACTTCTGCAATTAAGTTGCGCAGTTTCTTGGCCAACTATGTTTGCTGATATCACCAATTATCTCAAACTCATTTGATTTTCAATTCAACAGAATTTACTATCTACTTAATATCGTAATCTCGAGCACTTCAAAACCAAACATACATGGAAAACCGACAATTCAACAATATAATAGTGAAAACGCATGAAGTCTATTTATAATACGGTCACACTTATATGCTAATATGAAACAACAAAGTTCAGAAAAGCAAAAAAAAAAATGCAGTAATTCGATCTAATGGAAGCTAAAAAAAAATTACATAATTCTAAAATTTATTGCTAACAAATCTATTCCAATTTTCTTTATTTGCCAAAAAGATTTGGAAATCAAATAAAATTATTATCACTTTTGTATTAAATTTTTAAATAATTTTTTTTTTAATCTAAAAAATAAAAAATCTTAATGATAATTTAGATTTTTTTCTTTTTCATAATAGTAGCAAATTTCTTCTCTCATTTATCGTTCTAAGAAGCATAGTAATTTAAACATATAATTAATATATGGAAAAGATATATTTCTAATTGGAATATATATTTTAGCAAGTTTAATGTAAAATAAAGTTTGCAAATAGGCAAACAAAGCTATAAAGAAGTATATCATTGCCTTTAATTTATAAGAATAGTTTTGCCAGCTGTGAAATAAAACTTTTACAATTCTATTTCGTTGAATGCTTATATATTTAAGCTTTTATCGTTTGTTAAAAGTTTTATGAAATTTCATATAATGTTGCTACAACAATTTGATAATCTAATTTACTGATTTTGGTTTCGTTGAAAGATAATCAGTTTAGGAGAAATGTTATTGAACATTGGAAAGTTAGTTAGTTATCTGTTAAACTAGTTTAGTTTAACAGATAACTTTTATTGAATATATATAAATGACTATAAGTATTAGATAATAAATTTTAGTTAAATAAAAAAAAATCAAATTCCTAATTTTATCAACTTTTAATTTTTCGATTTAAAAAAAATGCTTGATCACATTTCAATTTTGTACTGATAAGAATATTCAGTGATAAATGTTAATATGTCATCATTCCGTAAACAACGGTCTATCTCATTTAGTATTATGTATCGTCATAAAATGTTAATTTCAATACTATGAAATATTCTATTATAAGCATAATTTTAACTAAGTTTATTTTAATACTGTAGAAAATATTAGGAAAACAAAGTTTTGAATTAACAAATTTTGTTTTGTAAAAGATACTATTTCATGCAAATTTAAACCAATCATTTTTTTTTTGTTTCTTTTTTAATTTAATATTAAGAATGAGAAAAAGTTATATTTTACAATATTTCTAACAGTTTCATTGTAATATGATAAAATATTATTTCGTTTAACAAAAAAAAAAAAAAAAAAAAAAATGAAATAAAAAAAACTTTCTCATTTCCAATAGCTAAATTGTTTCCCTTTAGCCTTTCATTTATACATATTTTCGATTGGATCTCGGCAACCCATCTATTGTTATTTTTATTTCAAACTTTCAAGAATTTTTTTTATTTTTTTTTTGCATTATTCGACTGCAGTTATTTCGTTATTACCGTGTGTTATATAAAATTAATTAAATATTGAAAGATTTTTTTTAGTACAATTAAATTTTTCTTTGAAAAAAAGAAATTCTAAAAAAGGAATTTTCAATCTATTTTTGTAATCTTTCTGTCCAAATTTTATACTAATTAAATTCTAAAACTTATAAAAATTGTGTAAAGGATGAAAAAAAAAAATTATTTTGTTCTAAATTATTTGAATGAAATATTTCATATATTTAGCTATTAATCATTCAAATTAAGCTTTATTAAGCTTAATAATTAAGCTTTATTAATATTGCTCTAATTATTCGATACTGAAGTTTAATCATTTGATTATTAATCAGCTTAATGAAGCTTGATTATTTGATAATTAATCAAATTAACCTAATTAATTATTGATTTTTACATATTAAGAATTCTAAAATGGTTACTTCAATAGCGAAATTGATGGAATTTCAACAAAATTTTATCCAATCGAATTATTGTTTATCACAATCGATGGCATCGTTATCATCCGAATCACTTGGTATTGAAAAGCGTACCATTCAAACATATCATAATAGGTTTGCAATTTTCTTTTTTTTTTTATTACTTTTTAATTAAATTTATTTCATCTTATTATTTTCAATTTTCCATTTATGCACTTTTAGACTCATTCATTAAATTATTTTGTGCTACCATATTTTATCACAACGAAATATGTTATCAGACAGCAATATCAATCAAACTGATTATTAAACTATTAAGGTTGAGAAAATGATAATAATTATTTAGCAGTAATTAGAAACATATTATGTTAAAACTTATATATGATCCTGTGCTAAAAATTTCTTGATTTAATTGAAACTTTAAATTTAATAATTTCAATATATTTTGATATATGATAAATATTACAGATTAAATTGCAATCAATTCTTCATTTTTTAACAATAAATTTTTTCATTCATAAACTTTTAGTTGCTATTTTATTCATTTATTTATTTTTTTTTCTTGCATCGTTTCTTATAAATTTAATATTTTTGTAGAAATTTTATATAAATTTGAAAATTTTATTTAATATTGAGCAAATATAATAGCAAAAAATGAATAATTTTAATAAATTAATATTAATATTAAAAAAAAAGTAAAAGAAATTTTGAAAAATTTTTTTTCTTAATTTTATTCATTTGTTCATATAAAAAAACTAAAATATTTTTACCAATTCGATCAATCACTCAAAATTATTTCAATTAATTTTAAAACATTAAATTAATGATAAAAGTAATAATTTCTGATAAATTTATTATCAATATTGATATTAAAAATATTTCTAAATAAAAACCAATTCGATCAATCATTCAAAATTATTTCAATTGATATTAAAATATTAAAGAGATCATTGCTGAACTAATATTTCATATTTTTTTTTAAAGTAATTCATTTTTTTTATTTCAAAAAATTAATTCCCTCATCATTCTTCCTTCGTTTTTTTAAAAGTACTTTGTTGTATCAAAACCAAACAATAAATGTTAAATATTGCACTTCAAATTTCTCTCATCATTTAAATTAATTCCATTCTTTTTTCATCTCTTATTTGCATAGATATTTTACTTTGTCTACTCATTTGTTAGCAAAAATAAAAAAAAAA
>SNRZ01000246.1:0-52406 GCA_008729115.1 Dirofilaria repens | reverse complement strand
CAAAAGAAAGAAAAAACAAGAGTGGAAGTAAATGGAAGAATGATAATATAAATTATCAATTGATTAGAAAATATATTAAAACGAACAATTAATAAAAGATGAAACATAATTTCCAAGAAAAGTAATTCTAAAAACAGCAAAAAATAATAATTAGATTAACATAAAAACGATATATATATATTAATTTAATGATTGTGAAAAAATGATATATCGTTAAAGTGATAATAGTTATTGCTGATAATAATAATCAATGATATAGATTTAATTTACTAGAACAATTAATATTTATCATTTCAGTCCCTATCTTATTATTTATTTGATTTAGTTGAGCAATTCATTTCTATCAATTTAATCCTGTTTAATTTGTATTGTCTAATTTATTGGAATTAATGCTTATCATTTTTAATCTCTGTTTTAATGCTTATCTCTTCTTTCTACTTATCATTGATAAAATAAAATCTAGAATGGGCGGTTTATATAAACATTTGTATATACATCCTATTAAGTCGATGATTATTCAGAAATATTTTTAAAGAAATTTCTCTTTTGCAAATTTGATAAGCTCAAATTTTGATAAGATTATTCGAAGATATACTCACAGCTTTATAATAATACAATTGGAAAATACAATACATCTTTAATAATTATACACCTTTAATAATAATACAATTGGATCGGAACAATGAATTGATAAAATGATTTACTTCTTATATAAATCAATTACTAGAAAATTTTATCAGCAATATTTTACGTCAAAATTTACGTGTAATGTAAAATTTCTGCGTGAAAAAAATGAAGTTTTACGTGTTGTTATAATAATTACCAAAATATTTCACATTAAATTAGCTAAACAAAAATTATAAAAAATAATTTAAGCAATAAATTGTAATATTCCGAAACAATAAAAAAAAAAAAAAAATCATCGACAATATCATATCTTTGCAAAAATTGATAAATTTTGATAACTTAAACATGCGCCTTTTTTTTTAACTTAATTTATCTAAGATTTTAATCATAGCATAAATTTTTACATTATCCAAAATTGTAAATAAATTATTATAAAAAAACAAAATATTTATTCATTAACTCTCTATCGAATATCTAAATAAAACTTTTTTTGTCTTTTAATAGGACTTTTTTTAATTTTTATCATAAATTTTTAACAAAATAATAATTAAAAATAAGGCGAAATATGATAATAAAAATCTATCTTATCACTAAACAATACATAAATTATAATAATTAATATCTCAGAAATTTAAATAAACTAATGAAAATCAAAAATTAAGAGAAAATTTAATTATTTAAAAAAAAAACAAAAAATTATTAATAAAATTGGCCAAAAAGATATGAAAAATTCTTGATTAATTGTAGCCAAGAGGACATTGAATGTTCAACATAACAGACTACAATTTACTGTTAAATAAATGCAAAATTTTAAATATTCAAAATTTCAACACCTTATCTTAATCTGTTATTATTATGAATAAACAGGTAAATATATGCATTATTTACCTGTGCATCATATATATATGCATATATGAAAAAGTTTTAAAATCGATAAATAATTATAAATCGATAAATTCGAAATAATAAAACAAATAAAAAAAATTTTATTTATACAAAATGAAATAAATAAAAAATTTTTTGATCCAAAAAAAATTTTTTAATATCAAATTTAGAATACAAATCGATTTGGCTAATTATTGTAGAAAATTATAATCAAATATAATAATATATACATATATTGATAATTTAGCATAAATTATTCATGAATATCAATTAATCATAAATTAATATTTTTTTGTTCTATAGACTTATCATGATAATTATTAGAATATGTATACGAATGATGATAGATAAGTTTTAACATAATTGTTATCATTATTGTCATCATTATTGTACATAATTCTTTTTAATTATTCTTTTTTTTTTAATTCGAAAATTTTTGTCATAAATTTTTAACAAAATAATAATTAAAAATAAGGCGGAATATGATAATAAAATCTATCTTATCACTAAATAACACATAAATTAAAATAATTAATATCATAGAAATTTAAATAAAAATTAAGAGAAAAATGTAATTATTTTGAAAATTTTAAATGAAAAAAAGATAGAATAAGTAACAATTATTAATAAGTATTGTTCGATTATAATTTTACAAAATTTTATTGTTTATAAAAAAAATGAAAGCAAAAAAACGGAAAAAAAGGCCAAGCCAAGTCGAGAAAAGTCAAGAATAACTATTATATTTGGTTGGAAAAATTCACTTATTTTTCCATTTGTTCCATTTTAATTTTTGTTTATTATAAAATTTACACTTTAATTAATCAGTTAAGATTAAAATTTAATTTAGCGAAAAATTTAGAAAAATTATAAAATTTTAATTTCATATAAATTCTACTAATTTTAATTTCCTATAAATTCCCAATAATTTTAATTTCCTATAAATTCCCAACAATTTTAATTTCTTATAAATTCCCAACAATTTTAATTTCATATAAATTCCCAATAATTTTAATTTCCTATAAATTCCCAATAATTTTAATTTCCTATAAATTCCCAATAATTTTAATTTCCTATAAATTCCCAATAATTTTAATTTCTATAAATTCCCAATAATTTTAATTTCCTATAAATTTCTAGCAATTTTAATTTCTTATAAATTCCACTAATTTAAATTTCATATAAATTCCCGTTAATTTTAATTGCTCGTAAATTCTCATTAATTTTAATTTCTTGTAAATACAATTAATCAAAAAAAGTGAAGAATTTAAATTTTAATATTATGCAAATATTATCAAAGAAATGGAGGATTTTGTCAAAGAAAATTTGGCAAAGAAAAATTTTTTTCCATTAGAAAAGAGAGTAGAAGAAAGAATTGAAATATTATTATAATAAAAATCTTTCAAATTTCTTTTCCTAATTAATTAATTTATAAGAAATTAAATTGAAGAATAAATAATTAAGTAAATAGGCTTAAATTTAATTAGGACAAAATTAAATTCGAATTCACAAAAAATTATTAAAATTTTATTTAAAGTGACTGATAAAACAAACAATCGAAATTTTGCTTATTTATTTTTTATTTTTGAACTGCAAATTTAGAATGTTTACTTCTTTGATATGCTGCTAAATTTGAACTAATCTTAGCGAAAAAAAAAACAATCACTAAAAAAATTTTAATATATTGATCGAGATTTTTGATCAGTATTTTTTATCAAATTATCAGAAATCAAAAACAAAAATATTGATAATTTTAATAATTGTTAATTTTTAAGTAATTTTTAAGTATTCAAATTCAAATATTCCTTCTATAGCTTAATTAATAAATTCAAAAAAATGTATGGAAATTTGAATTTATTTTTAAAAAACGAAATTAATTAATAAATTAGAAATAAAATAATTAAAACAAATAATTCAGCGAAGTTTTAATATGAATGTGACCTCTTGAGGATTGATTGAAAAGCGTAAGTGTAAGTTTTATTTATATAATGATGGTGTGAAAAAGTTGACACAATTATCATATGAATGAAAATTGTTGTCAACAATTAATATTCAAAGGTAGATAGATGGAGTAAAGGATTGAATCTTGAGATAGATTCGATGAATGGAAGATTTATTGATGAGGAATTGATGGAATGATTCAATGGTTTGAATCTTGAGATAGATTCGATGAATGGGGAGAGATGATTGATGAGAGGGCAAATATAAAATAGCCAAGAAATGGAAAAGGAATTATTTGCAATAATTGATGAGGGTAAATAGAAAAATTAGCCAAAGGAAGATGAAAAGGATATTTGCTATGTAAATAAATAAAATTCATCGAATTTTATCAGAACCTTTATGAAAAAGAAAAAATGATAATAAAAACCAATGATAATAGTACAATAATAATAATAACATAATACAATATCTATCCAATGATAATATAATCCAATCCTATATAAAATATCTTATTTTTTATTTGATATCATTGGACTGATATTGTTGTGATAGATATTGATATCGTTGTGATAGGTATATCAGTAGATAAATATTACGATATATATTGAAATATTTATTTCCTTAAAATTTTCAACAAATTTTAATGATATAATTTTGCAAATTTATATCACATTAGATTTAGATGCAGTTTTTTAGATCAAATAGTAAAAAAAATTCAGATCATGACGAAACGAAATAAATTTTGGATCAAATAGTAAAAAATTCAGATCATAATATAACGAAATAAATTCCAGATCAAGTCGCAAAAAAATTCAGATCATAATATATCAAAAAAAAAAGTTATACTATAAAAATTCAGATATTTAAAATAGATACAAAATAGTTTTATATCTAGTAGTAGTATCGTTATCAGATTTATTTATATTTAAATCATACTGCAAACTGTAATGATCATGTTATCAAATGTATCAAGGTCATTGCTATAAACCATATTCGAGTTATCATATAGCAATATGTCCAGGTAATATTGCATAACATATATATATATACAATATTACCTGGGTGTTTGTAGAATATGACAGGTTATATTACGATACTTGGACATTATTTTATTATTAGATTATGTTGTAATCGAGACATGAGTTACATTATAAAAATGATATTAAAATAAGTTTAAACAACGCATTGAATTATGAATTGATTTTAAACTCTATATTAAAACATATCTAGATAACATTATATCAAAACATACTCAGGTAAATTAAAACATGCTCAGGTAAATTAAAACACGCTCAGGTAAATTAAAACATGCTCAGGTAAATTAAAACACGTTCAGGTAAATTAAAACATACTCAGGTAATTAAAACATGCTCAGGTAAATTAAAACATGCTCAGGTAAATTAAAACATGCTCAGGTAAATTAAAACATGCTCAGGTAAATTAAAACATGCTCAGGTAAATTAAAACATGCTCAGGTAACTCTATATTAAAGCATGTCTAGATACTTTAGCAAACTTTGTTGATAATTTTTAAATTTATCAAAAAGTTTTGCTAAAATATAAATGATATTTGAGGAAAGAAAAAGAATGATTCATCTTTTTTTAAATGCATAACTAATTTTCCTATTTGTTATTATTATATCTCAATCTTAATTTTATAACTATAAAAATTCGTATTAAATCATAAGATGTGAATAGGAATGATCGATGTATACCATTAAAATATATTTGATAATGTCAACCTAATCAATATTAATTTATGATAATTTTTAATAATATTAATTTAAATTTAAATATTTTTAACTTAATATCAAAACATTCTATGCAGTTTATTTCCTGCTGATATTTAATCCTATATTTTAAGCGTACGTAAAATTGTTAATCGTACGTGAAATATAATTATACGAATAAATATTATATGCCATCAATATCTTCATCTAATTTTATAACTATATTTCAATTAAAATATTTGCAGTACTTTTTGTTAATATCTAAGCAAATAATAATGACAATACCAATTATAATAATGATAATAGCAATACTGATAACAATAATGATAATATTAATAATAATGATAATAATAATATAATAATAATGTTAGTAACAATAATAAATATAATATAACAATAAATTATTGATAAGATAATAACAATAATTCATTTAAAAATATCAATTTTTTTATGTTTAAATTATTATTTGAAATTTTCATCTTTCTTTTCATTCATTTATAAATGCTTTTGGCAAATTATTTCATTGCAATCAAATATAATTTTTTTCGATTTTTCTATTCTAATTTTCTGTCAAAAAATATTTCGAAAAAAAAGTTAATAAATAGTTTCAACCTGTGATTTGTTAAATAATTGATTATTTCTGGAACTGATTTTTGTAAGGCAATCGTTAAAGAGATAAAATTTCGTTAAATTAAATTTTAATTTATCTTTAACGTAAGATTATTAAGTAAATTTGATTGAAATATTAATTAAGTATTCTTGAATATCTAAAACTATAAATATCACAGTTTAAACTTATGTTATAATACAAAATTATCAAAGATAATATTAATTTAAGAATTATGGCGCTGCTGAAATAATTAATCTCATCTTAGATCATATATTAATTTATGATAATTTTTATCAATACTAATGATAATAATATTTATCTCGATAGATAGAGGCCTATTGGAAAATTTTTAATTCATATTAAATTCCAATACAAATGTATTACTTGATATTTTGATTTTCGATTTTTTAATAAAACGGTATTGATATAGAAATTGGAAATTTGTGATTATTTCTAATTGTACTTTTTGATGTATTATTATTTTAAAGGCTTCGATCTCGATTGTTAAGAATTTTGAAATTTGAAAATTTGAAATAATTATCGTATGCTATATTATATACATTTCTAATTGTACGCTATAACATTATAATAAAACTTTGCAACAAAATTTTATTAAAATTTTTTGGTTAAATTTAATACTAATTATCTTTTAAATAATCATTAATTTACTGATATGATTTATGATAATAATATTTATCTCGATAGATGGAGGTCTATTGGAAATGTGGTTGGAAAATTTTTTATAATAAATATTATATTTATATTTGAAATGCATTATTGCTGGAAATTTCGCTTCTCTTATTTTTTATAACGTAAAAAAAATTTTTTTAATTTTAAATTTTCTTTTTAATTTTCTGAATTTAATTCATTTTGTTTTCGAATATTCATTTAATTAAATACGAATGAAATAAGTCCTAGATCATAAGTATTCAATAAGTTAATGATTATTTCTGTACATTAAATATTAATTACTAAAAATCAATCAGTATTAAATTCAATTAAAAAATTGTAATAGTTTTTTGATTAATTTTTTTAATATTATATTTATTTAAATTCAAAAAACTAAAATAAATAAATCCATAAGTAACATTCATAATGAATGGAAATGCTTTGAAATTAAAACATATCCATTTTTGTTCATTATCATTTCCTATTTTATATTTCATTCTCATTTCCATTTCATATTTCATTACCGTCAAATAATTATTTTATTTCGATCCATTTCATTCTCATTTCCATTTCATTACCGTCAAATAATTATTTTATTTCGAATACCAATCAGTTATTAATCATTTTCTTTTCATATTTCATTATCATTTTTATATTTCGTGTTTTTCATTTTTATATTTCATTTCCATTTCCATTTTATATTTTATTATTATTTCTTACTTCACATTCCATTAGCAATTCCTATTTTATAGATTATTTACCATTTCTTTTTTACACTCATTACTTTAACTGAAATTAAAAATTTTTTTTTGATTTTATATTCGAATATCATTTCGTGTTTCACCAATCATTTTCCCTTCATATTTCATTATCATTTCCTATATTCTGTGTTTTTTCTATCTTATGTTTCACTTCCATTTCTATTTTATATTTTTCGATTATTTTCTATTTCATATTTTATTGACATTTTTCACTTTTATTGTTTCATTCAAAAAAAAAAATTGAAGTATCATAATTGAAAATAAGAATTAGTTTAAATTATAAAATATACCGATGAAATAAGAAATCGAAATAGGAAATATGAAATAGGAATAGGAAATGGAAAATATGAAATGGATGAATTAAAATTTACTATTTCGAATGTATTATTTTATTCATTTAATTTTTCGTCAATTTCTATAAATGGTTGGTGACAAATAATTAAATGACAGATGTAATCGATGTATGTCGCCTAATTATAATATAACCATAATCATCTATCTATCTAATCAATCTTAAAATAGTCAGATTGTAACAGCTGGATAACATCATTGTCCATTATCAGCAAATATCATATTATTCATGCAAACAAAGCCCAAATAAAATTTTTTCGACTAAAATTTTTTATCATCTTGCCTTTTCATCATAAATAAATATTTATACACATTTTATCCAATGTATATCACAATCTTAACATATCACAAACTTATATCATAATCAGTCAGATATATCACAGCCTTAATGTGGTATATCATTTTAACATTCTTAACAGTCGTTGATCGTATTTGTTTATTTTTTTTTTCTTATATACAAATATTTATGATATTTTAATTAAAATTTACTTATTTCATTTCTATTCTCGAGAATATTTTTGATAAAGTTTACTTATTTCGTTTCTATTCTCGAGAATATTGTAATTCTTTTTTTTTCTTTTAAATTTACATATATATGTTAATTTAAAGATAAATAAATTCAAAATATATATTATTTTTTTGCATGGTAAGATATATAATTTTAATAAAAATTTACTTATTTTGTTTGCGTTCCCGAGATTATTTTGATAAAATTTTCCATTTTGCTTCTATTCTCGAGAATATTTGAATTCCTTCTCTTTTTTTTATATTTACATATTTGTATTAAATTCAAAAATAAATGAACTCATAATAGAGCGTAGCTTAATCTAAATTGAATACTTTAGTATAAATTATAAGAGTTTTCAATTTTTGGGAGTTTTCTAATTCATTCATTTTCAAATTTGTGCATAATATTTGAACATATAAGTTATTCATTCATTCTTACTTTTCTAATATTATTATAATTGTTTTACTTTTTCTTTGAAGTTAATATATAATACTTCATTGTATTGTATTTATTCATTTTGTTTTTTTCGAGAATATATTAATTTTATTAAAATTATGTAATTAAAAAAAAATTATATAAATACTATAATTTGCTTATTTTTCATTTTTTCATTTTTTTTTTTTTTTTTTTTTTTGAAAATGTTTGAATTATTTTCCCAAAAACAAAATTTGCATATATAATATTTTAGTATAATTTATTTATTTATTTTTTCTTGTTTTAATGAATTTTTTTCTTTTTTTTTTTTAAATTTATTTATAGTGTAAACGAATCGATGAATTTGTATTTATCGATTCTGCTATATGCTGAACTAATCAGTTAAAGATAATAAATTGATAATTCAAAAAAAAATTAATAAAGATGATTTAAAAAGATTATTTCAAAAATTTTCAATGTTACATTGTAGTAATTACACCTATAAATATTCATTTTTAATTTTTTAATTAAAAAAAATTCATGGAAATAAGCAAAAAAATAGATTAGGGATTATTAATTAATTAATTATCATTTGTTTGAAATGATTAGATATTTGTCTTTTTTTATTGATTAAAGTAGTAGACAATAAAGCTATTTTATAAAAATTTGCAGATATTTTGATAAGTTAAAAAAAAAATGATAATTTTTGCATCAAATAGATAACAATTTATTGATGTCGATATTACCATTATCAGTACACTTGTTTGAAGTCAAATTTCATGCTTCATTTTCCTACATTTTATTTTCATTTTGATAACGAAATAAAAAAAAAAAAAACGATAATTTCTACATCAAATAGAAATTAATTCATTGATATCGATATCAGTATCAATAAACAATGCAATTGCGAGCCAATGGTTAGATGCTTTATTTTCAACATATATTATCAGTGATTTAAATGATAAAGCAACAAGTGATAAATGAAAATAGTAATCAATGAAGAAATAGCAGAAGATGAAAAAACAAATTTACAATTACTACATCCCCTGCTATAATTATATGATTATTAAGCTGACCATTATAATAATAGCAATCAACGACCTCTTGTCCATCGTCCATTTTTTCCATATTCCATCTCTTCTCATCCGCTTCGATCTTACCGATTTTTGCAAACTCTTTTACAGAACTCTTTTGCAAACTCTTTTTTTTTCTTTTAAATAATTATAAAGCCATTTCAAATTATTTTTGGCTTGTTGAAAATCCCATTTTGTACCGTACTAGCTTATTTAGAATACTGTATATAATGCAGTAATGTCTTATTCATTAAACTGTTAAAAAATAATACTGTTTATTATCGTTAACCTTGGCTTATAGATAATTTTTTTATGTTTATATTTATGTTTCAGATTCCGTTCCAAATCATGCGTTTCTTTTTGACGATGCATTTTACTTTCTTATTTATTTCTGAATCATTCAGGAAAGTATGGAAAAAGTGATTAAATGTTTTGTTGATCTATGATTTAGTTCAAATGATAAATTTTTTTTTTATTTGATTTTTTTATTTGATAATAATACTGTATTATTTTTTAACGGTTTAATGAATAAGATATTACTGTATTTATATTAAAAGCATAAATTATAAAAAAAACTATTAAAAAAATTCATTGAAGCTCTATGGAGATATGTTTCGTAAAAATTTTCAATCTTATCAATCAACGGACCGTTGTCCGTTGTCCACTCCAATCCTTCTCTATCTTCTCTTCCCACGCCAAAATGATAAGGTCGGAAAATTGAACAGAATTCGGAATTTGTGAAGTCTCCATGGAGATGTACTGTAAAAAAAAAAATTTCCAATCTTACTGAAAGTACTGTTAGAGTGTGAATGACCTCATCTCTTCCACCTACGAAATACTTGAAAATTTACCTGTGTTTTTTAACTTGACAATTTACCTGTGGAAGATATAAATCTTTGTTAAAATCATAAACTGTAAAAAAAAAAACTATTAAAAAAATTTTTAAATCATATAGGAAATTATGGGAAAATTCATTGAATATTTTATTGATCTGTGGTTTCGTTCAAATGAAAAATCGAAATATTTTTTTAACTCGAGAATTTACCAGTGAAAGATATAAATCTTTGTTAAAAATCATAAACTATAAAGAAAGATAAGAACAATCTTCAAAATGCTCATTTATTTATTTATTTATTTTTTTGCTAATTAAAATTTGTTTATAATCATTGTTTTTGAACATTTCTCACTCCTTTCTTCATCCATTAATGATCATATAATTAAATTAATTTCCACCTACGCTATTCATATTGCTTACAAAATTTTTTAATTGCTTCTATAAAATTTGTTTAAATGATTAAAAAGAATTGGCAGATTTTCTTTTTTTGCCTACAAAAAAAATTTTCCTAAATTATTTGTATTTGGGATGAAAAATTTTAAAAATCGGAAATTAAAAATAGCAAAAATGAAAATTAAAATAAAATATTTAAATAACAAAAAAAAAAATGTGATTATCTTTCTTTCTAAACTTCTTCCTTATCATCGTTAACAGAAATGATATCGCTATCAGAGATGTCAAGTTATTAAAAGAGATTTCACATCTAACTTGTCACTGACCATTGTTCACTATTACTTTGTCAACAACAGTATAGAATGAATATCGAGGAATTCACTCTTTTTGCTTCTAACCTTTCACCTTTTAATATCCCTTTTTCTCATTCTTTTTTTCTACTCTAAATGTTTTAATTGTATTTTTGCACTTTTATAATTAATTTTAGCTCAGAAGTCTTGCATATTGAATGACCTCATAGGGTCAAAGAGAAAGTTATATCAGACAGAGAGTGTAAAAGGTATAGAAATAATGGTCAAGAAAATAGCAGAGCGGCAGAGGAATGGACTGCGCAAAAAAAAAAAGATAAATGGAAAGCGCTTCTCTTTGCAAATAGCAAATGCACTATGCTGCTCGAGCTGACCACTAAATCAGCTGACCGATCGGCGAGTCATTGTCCACTCAATTCTCCTCCATCTCCTCTTTTCCAGACTATAAGGCCGAGAAATTGGCAGAGTTTGGAAATTGTGAAGCTCCATGGAGATATGTTTCGAAAAATTCTCAATCTTACCGATCAATGGACCGTTGTCCACTCCATCCTTCTCCATCTTCTCTTCCCACGCCAAGATGATAAGGTCGGGAAATTGGACAGAATTCGGAATTTGTGAAATCTCCATGGCGATGTACTCTAAAAAAAAAAAAAATTTCCAATCTTACTGAAAGTACTGTTAGAGTGTGAATGACCTCATCTCCTCCACCTACGCCTTCTCATCCTCCTCCACCCACACACTTCTCATTTCCATTCTTTTTGTTATTGAATGATGTTTGCAAGTTCGCATAATAAAATGCTATTTGTAACAAAAAAATAAAGAATTTTGGGAATTCCCCCTCCGCAATCCCACCCACGACTTCTTAGAGGAGATGGAAAAAGGAAGGAGTGGACAGCGGCTCGCTGATCGGTCAGCTGATTTAGTGGTCAGTTCAGCAGCATAGGTGCATTTAGTGCAACAGCGAGCGGCATTTGTTTTTTTTTCCTTGCAATCTGTTTCTCTGCTATCTTCTTAATCATTACTTACTTTTCGTGTTTACTTTTTTTTTTATTTTTATCTCTGACCTGTAAGGGTCACTTAATATGCAAAATATTTCATTGAAAAGTTTTACAAAAGTTAATATAAAAAGTGAAATAATGAAATCCAATTTGTTATTAAAATGTTTCATTAAAGTAAAAACAAGCAAAAGAATGAGTAAGGTCGAGAGAGAGAGAGAGAAAGGGCGAAAAATATTCAAAGATTAGACGAAAAGAGGAGAGAATTCCTGAGGGGGCAAATAGGACGTGAGGTGGTCAGTTTGCTGCTAAAGATGGGATAGTGGACAGTGGTCAACCGCGGATTGAGTATAGAATCTCCCATCCATAGTTGACATCTTTTCGATGCCTTTTTTCCTTTTCTTTTTTTTTTTTTTTTTGTAAATGATAGAAAAGGGAATTTAGAGGAATTTGCAATATATTTTTGCTATTATAGGAGTATAATTTTTTTTCCATTAATTTAATATAAGGTATAATTTTATTAATTTTAGTTTTAGCCTAACGAATAGATTAATTATTTGGAATTAAAAATTTTTAATTAGCTTTTCATAAAATCAATCTACAGATTATAATTTTTCGTCATATACTAAGTTAAAGTTGTCATTTTTCAAATTATGAAATATCAAATAATTTTAATTTTTTTTTTTTTCACGTAGCATAAAGTAATACTTATAAGTGATGTATTTTGGAATGGCTTATATGACGAAATTTTTGTTAAATTATCGAGAATTCTTGCCATAAAATTATACTTCATTTTCAAGTCCTTCTGAATCCATTGATAGTTTTGCAGCAGAAAGAAGTGCTTTCATCCATATATGAAGCATTCTTACTTTCCCTCCTCCTCAGAAGGATTGTTTTTGGTATATATGGTGAAATGATCAGTGAAAAGAGGAGAATGAGAATGTTAGAGAAATGGACAGAAGGAAAATCCCTCCCTTTTACAACTTCTGTCCACTCTCTCTCGCTTCGCTTTACCTTATGATTGCAAAAAAACGCAACTTTTGCTGTCAGCGATGTCAACCATAGGAGATCCAAAATATGATGACTATCTATAACTATTACATCTCTCTGATCCTCAGCTATAGCTTATTTTCTGACCTTAACCTCTGACCCTCCATCATTACATTCTCTTTTCTTCTTTTTATGATATACTAACAGTTTTTTCTTACAATATCTTCCGTTTCTTTTTCATTTTTTTAATTCTAAAATTTTTGTTTTGTTCAAATCTTACGAAATTTTTTGTTCAAATTTTTTATTAATTGAATAGCATATAAAATTTATATATTTTTAAATCAAAAATTTAAGTTTAGTAAAGAAAAAATTCACTGAAATTCAAAGCATTCAGATTTTTAAAATAAATTCTTTCCTCAATTATGATCATTTGACTCATTTCTGATAAATAATTATCACAGGTATTTGAATCATCAATATATAATTTAACTTCCAAATGCAAAGAAATTAGATTCTGAATCAATTTTTTGTAAATTTGATATAAATTTGCTTACATTGGTTTTTATTAGAATGACAGATTTATCTGTGCATTTCTCATAATTAATTAAACAATGATTAGAAATAATAGTAATAAATTGTATTAAATTCATTCCGAAATAAATTTTTTTGAATTTCAAAATTTCATCATCGGAAATTTTTAAATGTATAGAAATAATAATTGTTCTTTATTTCGAAATATTAATATTTTTTATTTATTTCTTAAACTTAGTTTGATTTTACTCAATGCTATCAGTGATTCTAATGATATCTTTTAAGAAATAAAATTAATAACATTGCCTTTTGATGATGGAAATAGATAATGGGATTCTTGAAAGCGTCTTCTCGAGAAAAGAATTAAGCAAATCTTTTGTGGAAATTTTCAACTTCAGCGTATTTCAAAAACAAAAAATTAATAAGATCGTGATATTAAAAAATACATCATTGACTGTTAAATCATATTTTAGTTTCAGAATCTATTTTATTCTCTTTATCAATATTCATAAATATTCAACAAAAAATTCTAAATAATACAAATGTTGTACTGTATGTAACAGACGAAAAAATTTTATTCTCTATCATTATTATTATTATTATTATTACTATCATTATTATTATTACTATTATTATTATTGTCATTGTTATTCTCCTTGCGACTATTTCTTCCATCCATATCACAATTTATACATGGCAGTAAAAAATCTAAAGTTAATTTCAGTTCCGCTGAATCGATGAAATTTTTTCGCATCTGATTTCAGTTTAAAGCAGCATCAATGGAATATTCAAGTGAAGCGCGAAAACGACTCTCGATGATATTTCAGCAACATGCAAAAGAAGCTAGAAATAATTACATCAATGTAAGCATCGTGAAATATTCGAATCTAACAAATATATCACAAATTTTAATCCATTCTAAAAATATATGACAGTAATTGAAATATGGTAATAACTGCATGCATATTAACGTGCATGAATTTGCAGCATTCAATGACCATGAAAGATGAAAATCAAGAAATGAAAAATAGAGGAAATCCTCAATCGTATTGGTCATGCTTGCATCCTGAATTATCTAGCGTAACTACAGTATTGCAAGCACGTGAGCAAGCGAAAAGGGGAGAGCATAGATATGGAAATACAGTAGGAATTACTGCAATGAATGCATTGATGAAGCAAACTGAAAATGAAATGCAAACTTCTGGTAATTGTAATAATATTCATAAAAATAGTTTTTTCTTCTGCAATGCAAAACAAGTTTGACTATTTTGTATAAAGATAAGAAGACAGCAAAAGATTACGGTGGCGAAAATAATTTGTTGATTTGAATGTACTGAAATGGTAACAAAATTCATTGAAACTAATTGTAACATAAATAATTCTATGATACCATCCAAGTGATATGAAAACCTATATGAAAGCATAAGAATCTCAGTGTAATGTGTTTTAATTAATTAAGAAATTCATAATATAAATTTTATCAATTACATTCAAAATACGAAATTAACTAAAATTGAAAATTGAACTTTATTACTATTTATCAAAATTGGAATTTGAAATTTATTAATTATTGTTTTGGCAACAATTAAAAATTTGAAAATTTTCAAGTCAATGATTTCCGAAAAATGAAAACTGGAAATGATATGCTTTATAACCGAAAATCAGAATCATTTCGACGTGTAATTCGTAAGCAATTTATACTTTTTCTTTTCCTTATACATTCTTCAGATGCTTGGAAATATTTTTGGAAGAATGCGAATTTTTCATAATTTTCAACTTTGATTTTATTGTCATAAATCGGAATATTTTTAGCAATCGATATCTGGCAAAGTGAAAGTACTACAAAGCCATATTTTAATAATATTAAGAAGAAAGAGTTTATTGATTTCAACAGCAAAAATGATTTTCAAAATGGTCAAGATCAGAAATTGGAAAAGCAGTTTGATAAAGTGATATTAGGTGAAAAGAATTACTATGGTGAAATATCACTTGGACAAAATGGTAAGGATATCTTACACTATGGAAAATAAATTTTTTTGTTTAATTAAAATATCAGCAAAAATAATTTTCAAAATGGTCAAGATCAGAAATTGGAAAAGCAGTTTGATAAAGTAACAAAATACGATTGTTTTCTTTTACTGATACTAATGAAGTATATTCTAGAAATAAAAAAAGATTTGAAAAAAATAATTTTTCGCTATGAATTTTAAGCATTGCATGATTATTATGAAGAAGTTTGTTTTTAGAGATTTTCATCTTTCCAATGAATCTTTATCTGTTTAAAATTTATGCATCTAATTTTTTTGAAATATTTTTAATTTTTAAAATATGAAAATTTTTTTTTCTTCGACTTCATCAAGTTTTTTTTTTTTGCTTCAGCTTCATCAAGTGCTAAACGAAAACGTTCTGAATCAAACCTATTAAAGCTCTATCAAAAATATGGCTTTAGAACAATATCAACATTTGAACCATTGGAACGTGAAGAATTGCTACGTGAAGCGTCACATATTTATGACGGAGCTACATTTCAAAGGTATCATTTATCTCTAAAAAAAAAAAGTGTAACGGTAAATTAAAAAAAAAAAATTGTTACAAAATTTTTATCAATTATATATTTTTCAGCTTCGATGAATTTGGAAAATATTTTGAAGCATATAAAATTGTTGGAAATTATCCATATCGTGTAGCAAGTTCGGAAGTACTTCGAGATGGTGAAGGAAAAGTTATCGAACGTTTCAAATATAAATATATCGTCTTCCATTGTGCGCACTATGGAAGTCCACGTAAACGAGGTCACGTTAAATTTTTTTTTTCTTTACTTTGAAAACTAATAATTAGCATAATTTCATATGGAAAATTCGTCATTGCTTCAATTGAATTTAATATCCCAATATGTTATAGTAGATAAGTGTGAAATATTTTATAAAAATATTTCATTGTATGAAATAAAAGATAAGTTCAGTTTTTTAGCAAAAAAAAAAAGATAAGCAAATAATATAAAGTATACATATAAAAAATCATTAATTTTTGCATTAAATTGTTATGCTACGGATTAGTTTTTCAATTGCTCAAAATATTAATTAATTACTTAGTAAAATTAAGAAATATCGAAAGTTGAAAGTATCCTCCAAAAATATAAAATTTGTTAAAATTCAAATTTGAAATATTCTAATAGGAATTTTGTTTAAGTGAAATTTCAATCTTTAATAAAGTTCTGAGAATTTTTTATTGAATAGTTCAAAAAATTAAATTTTATACTCTTGAGAATCTTAAATCTTCGAGAATTATCAACTTTTTATCACTCAATGAATTTCAAATTCTATTTTTTCATTTTGTGTTTTACTTTTATATAAGGATATTTGATATCTTTATCCGAACAGATCAAAATCTTTTGATAATATTTACGATACCATTAATGATGATACCGCTCTTTGTAAAAGTGCATAATTCATCCTTTATTCCATTTCATTTCCTATTGGATTGGGTGATGGCAAAGGATCGAGAAAAGAGCCTAGGAGCAGTTTTACGGCAGCCATATATGTTTAGGCTTTATTTAGACCTAATGAAGTCCTCAATTTTCAAATGTCATTTATTTGTTCAATTAAAATGAGAGAAGTGATAAGAGAAGTGAATATTATTCCAAGAAAAGCTGTTGCAATTGATGGATAATTTGTTTACGGCTTAGCCATCAATTCTTCCACCAGCCGGCTTGCCAACTGCGCATATCGCTCTTCCGATCCAGCTGTTAGACCATTGGTCAGTTAGCTTGGTGCTGTAACTACCGCATTGGATAGATTCGGATAAGCAAGTCATTATATCATGTATATGTTAATTAGTGTTAGGGATCGAGAGACATAATCCTTCTGGGTAATAACAATCCAAACAATAAATAAATTTCATTTGATAAAGTTAACAGATATCATTATTGATTAAAACCTTATCTCTAAATATAAATTAGAATTGAAAAAAATTAAACAAATCAATTCTTAGAATTATTCTTATTTAATATTAAGTATTATAATTTATTAAAATAATGCATGAGTATCCATTCGTTCCTAAATAATTACAAATTGAAATTTAAGAAACCAAAATTTAATAGAAAAAAAATTTTAGAAATTTATTTTTAGAAAATTTTATATTTTTATAATTTCTTTTTTTTTGTTTTTGACAAATTTAGCCAAACGAAATAGTAAATGATTGTAATCAGTAATTATCTCTTTTCTTCTTTTTCTGCCATCACATAGTACTATATTTATGAGATCGTTTTGGGGAAAAAAAAATCTTTTTTTTTTTTGCATATTGCGGTTGTTCAATTTGACTATTTTTAAAGCATTAAATTATGGGTAGTGGCAGCAATTTCTTATATTATAGAAATTGTGGTACGCCAGCTGTTGCTATCTTAATGTCATGAAAAATTGTATTGAAATGAATAATTTCAAGGGATCAAACCAGTCAACCAACCCTTTTCGATGCCATAAAATAATAAATAAACGACAAACAGATTCTTTCGCAGAAATAATTTTCAATGAAACGAAAAAAGACCTTATATAATTTATCAAATTTTCTAAAATAATTAGCCAAGATCACCAACGATTTTCATGCCAGAACATTTATGCGAACAATTTTAAGTAAGCCAAGTTGCTATTCATTATCACATCATTTCCATAAAATTTTTTAACAATTATTAATCATAAAATTACATACTTCTCATTTAGTACCTTTAAAAATAGAATTATACTCTCTTCAATCAATGATATAAGCATGTATGCGCAACGCATATCAAAATGCGATATCAGTGATAGATACGAAAGAAAGGCGTGATCTACAAATCTTAACGGTCCTTATTTGTTTCGGTAGTGCAGGAAGATGATAAGCATGATAGAATAGAGTATCATAAAACAAAAATGAAATAACTTATGAACCTACGATATTATCGAAAAAATTCGATGGAATATCTAATCGAAATGACATTTATAGTTTCCTATCAAATATTTGTTAAAAAATGCAAATGCCTTCTTATCACTCAATTTCGTTATTAAACTATAAATTACATTACGTTCGCTGTGATTATTCTACAATAATTAATTTTGAATTAAGAAATACGCTAAATCGAATAATCTTAAATTTAAAAGATACTTCTAAAACTTATACGAAAAATCAAAAAAATATATTCATTTCTTCAGGAGGAGGAAAGCGACCAAATCAAAGTTATCTTCCTTTGGGCTGTAAAGCGAGATTTCGCTTAAACGCTGATACAACTAACGGATGTTTGCGAATCTCATCATTTCATAAGGAACATGTTAATCACGAAAATAATGAAGAGGACTACTTGCGTGTTGTGAAAAAAAAAGAAGAAATTTAATTGGTTTGTTTATTGATTCGTTAAAATTTTCGATTAGATTTCTTGCACTGAAATTATTCAATGTCAGACAGTGAATAATATAAATTACAGGCAGTTCTGAACCGAAAATTATGAAATCGGCGAAAATGGATGAAATAGGTAAATTCTATTTATACCAAATTTTCTTTGATAATTTTTTCTGTTAAAACTAAACAAACGATAATACATCGTTATGCTATTTCAGAAAAATTAATGTCTGCATATAGTAACAGAGAAATAAATATGCCAAATGTAAATAAGGATGTAAATGCTTCGGGAATTGCAGAAAATCCACTCTTTGCTATTTCATCATTGGAGAATTCTGCTTTCGAGAATTCATCAGGAAAAAACTCCGGTCTCACTAAAATTTCTTCTCCATCAAATTTCATTTCATCGCAACAGAAATCGGCCTTTGCATCGGTTACTTCATCTCAGCCAACAGAAGTAAGCAAATAATTGAACATCTAAAAAATTTATGAATGAATGAAGAAAGTAATAAAAGAATTGACATTTTCAGATGTCGTCAGAACAAGATGATGCAATGCAACAAATATTACAGCAAAATATTCCTTTGATAGATTCACTTTTACAACAACATCAATTGTCCAAACCATTACAATGCATTGAATACTTAATTATGAATGGTTTGGCTTTTATCTTCTAAGTGTTAAGCCATACTTGGTTTTAGGCCAATTAAAGACATTAGCATGAGTTTATAGCAGTCTTTGAGTTATATAATACATTTAAAAAGTTTTATGATTATCATCATTTTTGCAACACGTATCATCAAGCAATCTTATCCCTAGATTTTCATTATATGATAAATCTTTTGAATTGTTTTGATTGATTTAATTAGAATTCAATTTAGCATATATTATCAAATGTGGACAATATTTGCCACAGGAAATATATCTTCCGTTCATTTGTGCGGTATATGGCGCTGATTATCATTTATCAGAATGGTCGGATGTACAACTAAAAAATGTTCTGATACTTCTTTCGAAACCACCGCAAATATTGCTTCAGAACGATTTACCTGACAATATTTCAATTAATGAAATAAAAGAAGTTCAAATACCACAAATTGAACGTGCTATCAGTGCTATCAGAGCGGAAAAACTGAAGGTAAGATCAACAATTATTTGATCCAATCGTTTGATCGTATCTTAAATAGATCTCATCATTCCTACTGTATTTTCATTTTGTTTCATAGCTCTGTTCATGAATATATTAAGTTGTATGTTTATCATATATTTGCATAATATTTTAATAATCTTTTGCAGAGATGCGATAAAATTATCACTCGATTTATCACTGATATTTTTAACGCTATTTCTCAACCGGATTTTCTCGAGGCTGTTCGAGAATTTCAAAAATTTGCTGATGATATAAACACTGGTAATATCGAATCATATGGCTTGAATATGCTACGGTGTTAAAATATATGAAATATTGTTTATGAATTCCTCTTTTCATAACTTTAGCAAAATTACAATGAACATATACGTGTGGAAAATTCTGCTTATCAGGAATGCAATATTATTTTTTATATTTCTACATGACACAATTATTATTATCTGATCATTTAATTTCGATCGATGTCGTTTGATTTTTACCTCTTATTTTTTAATAATTGTGTATTCCATCAAAAACTCGCAAGTCGTTCAAGATTCTAATTATTTATTTATTCTTGTCATTTCTAAAAGCTCCCAACAATATACCGAGAATAAATTATTGTTACTATTATTTACATACATTTTTATAAAATTGATTAAGTACAAAAAGATTCGATTAATTTTCCGCAACTAATTTAGGATAAGGATATTGCCCTCTGTTAACAATATTTCAATTAGTGCTATTCGAAAATTTGTAGAAATATCTATTTCCTCTGATCTCACAAACAAAATAGAATGGAAGGAAAATAAATTAAAGTGCTATAATCACTGACCACTGTCCACTTAAAAATAATTTAATTTTTGGTAATTTCGAATTCATTTTAAACGACATGAATTTGAAGAATGAATGATTGGAATGTATTATACTTGTATGATCATATTTCACAAGTTTGATAATCAGGTGAAATGGAAGTATGATTTTTTATTGAATAAAGTTTATTAAATTAGAATAATTTTTCAAGAATTGTCTGGAACATAAGTTATCTAAGGAAAAATTCAGATCAGATAATCGGCATAACAAAATGCATAATAGATTATGATAGATTTACATCATTATCAGCTTTTGAATAATCATTATATCACTCAAATTATTTAATATATAAAGTAACAAAGCATTAGTATGGTATGATTTGGATTGAATTACAAATTGATAATTATTTTCAATTTTATTTAAACAATTTATTCTGAACAGTATCTTTTATTTTTGAACGTTGTCAATCTCCCTATTGATTGTCATCTTCACTTCAAAGTATTATTCCAAATAATGAATTTTGTTGTTCGTGATACTGCTAGCTGTTATTTCAACTTTTTTGAATAAAAAATTTGAAGAATTCTAAGTTTGATATTAAAATACGAAAGGAGTATAGGAGTAAATCTCCAATTAAGGAAACTTTTCATTATATTGACTTTTTCTTAGCTTTATGCATTCTAAATTTGCCATCAGAAATTTACTTCTGTGCTACGATTTCGTATTTTAATATCAAGCTTAAAATTTCAAATTTTTACTAAATCTAATTGACAATATACATTTGATGTCATTTATGAATTGTAAATTTTAGTACTCGCGTACTTATTCATTCAACAAATCCCTATTGATAAACTCTTCGCCTATTAACATAGACAAACAACTTATCAAAGCTTATATAATTCTATTTCGAGTTTAACATTAAAATAACAGTTACAGTTGAAGAAATAAAATAATATTTTGGATTTGAAAATCTTGTTTTTCAATTCAAGAAGAATTAATATTTTTATTATTAAATTTATAAAAATGTAGTGGATGGTATTACTAATAGCCTAAAAGTTATACGAAAAGGACTATAGATTCGCTGATTTATGATAATAATCTTATTTACATTATATAGAACAAACATCCTTGTTGACAATGTTAAGATTTATATGATAAATCTTAGCGGAGTGTTATTTCAACAATAAACAATAAGGATTCGTCCTTTTATTTGTGTCATTTCTGTTACCGAAACATATGATTTTCTCAATTCTTCGTTAAAGACCATAATACTATAAATAAAAAATAATTGCAGCAGAAAGAAATGAATGAATATCGAAAATATTAACAAAATTAAATTTTAATTTTATTCAACATTTTAAACAATAATCCGAAATCATAGCAAAAGAAATTGCGAAAACTATTTGATTTCGAATTGCGAAATATTAATAATCAATCATATCAATTTATCAAGGTCATCATATTTGAAACACTATTGATTATATCAACATCATGATTGTCGTATTTCCTTAATAAGATCAATCTTGTCATCATCATTACAATTTTTTCAAAAAAAAATAATCGTTATAAGTGTCTTCATGATTAAGTTGCTAAGTGATTACAGATTCTTTTTGATTTCAAAATTTCATTTCTATTTCTGAAATATCAAAAATTAAAGCACAAGACTAAAATAAAACCAAAAAAAAAATTAGATCTAGAATTTTACACGAAATTCTCGATAGTTAAGTTAATTAGAATCTTCATATAAAAGTTATTTATATCACTGCGAATCCTAAAATATTTATTACTCTGTTTAAACATACATCGTTCACAATATTTTCCGTTTCACCTTCTTTAATTCTAAAAAATGAAATATTATGTAAATTGCTTTTTCTTGATAAATCAATTTCCGATGAGAGGTAACTGCATAGAAATATTTCTAATTTTTATTTTTCTGACTGAAATTGATAGGAATTATTCGCTAGGATGAAGATTTCTGAAACTATCCGAAAGTTTGTCTTCGTGTTGTTAATAATAATAGCGTGGTGCCCAGAATATAAAGTATTAATGGTGATGTCAAAGAAAAAATTAGGTAACTTTCATCCTTGAGGTACTTTTCGCAATTGACACCCTAATAAAGCGAAAGTACTGAATTTAAATGTATGTTTAAGATACTGAATTTAAAAGAGGGAATTTAAATGTAAGTTACTGAATTTAAATGTATATTTAATGCAGTGAGCATCGAAAATACGATTCAAATCCTCAAAAATCCTAGTATCTCGCTAATTACGATTTGTTAATTTCATCATAAAAGCAATAATGAAAATTAAAATAATTTGTAGAAAGCATAGCGAATGTAAAATAATACGTTATAAGTTTTCAGTCTGCTCAAATTTGTTATGGTAGAAACAATTTTTTGGCCAGCAAAGTGGTAGAACTTTCAGAAAATTTTTGCAATTGATTTGCCAATTTTTGAAAACTCTCCTGGAAAGATCATATGGATATTCTTAGCATTTTTTGGATTTTAATTCACAGCTTATCATAATCTATCGCTCTTTCAAATGTTATTGCTCTTACAACATATTATTGTCAATATTTTTTAATATAACATTAATCTGAAATTAATACTGTAGCATCCTATTAGATGTAAAGTTGATTTCTGATCGGTTATTTTGTTTCAGAGAATATTATGCATTTGAAATCAAATAATTAGAATATTACAATCGGCTTAATTTATGTTTTTTTGCAACATTCATTGTCCTTTCACTGCTGATACTACGAAAATTGGCAATTTGAATGCCAAAATTTTTGATCAAATGGAACTGTCAACATTGAATTGCATATTTCTCAATTCTTTTTCTACTGATAACAAATGAAAATTGAATTATCATATTGAAGCAATTCTACTGAAAATATTAACAATAATATTCATATTGACAATAACAAGTGTTAATTTCATTCAACAACAGGCGTCATCAAATTTCATAGTCTTTCTCATACCATTTAAATACTATACCAAAAATACTGATATATAGTTATCAGTAGCATTGACAATATTTTTATTAATTCTAATAATAAGAGATCTACCACTTCTGCTATAGAAGGATTATTAAATGTTTTAGGCAAAATAGTTTAAAGAAAAGGCGAGGATTTATAATTTTATATCCGCAGTAGTAATTCTTTGTTGATGTATTCGCCAAAGATTAGTTTCAAGAAGAAACATCTATGATTCTCGAAAATGCCATACCATGTCAAGCTATTAAGGAGGACAAGTTTATTCGTCTAGTATGTTCATCGTTCATTGATTTCTTGAAAAAAAAATAGGTTTTTATTTTCTCGGAAGATTTTTCAATTTCTCTTCTAAACTTTGTTTCCCAGATTTCCATTTTTTAAGCTTGTTTGATTCAAAAAAGAAACTGATCAAAATTTATTACATATTATTTTTTAGATTTATTGTGCATCCTATAGAGTATTTGGTTTACATTTAGTTTTATGACTAGTTAATAATATCAATTAATAAGTAGTTTAGATTTCTGCATCAGATTTCAATTTTATCCACTAAATTTTACATTTGTATTAAATTTAATATCTTCCATCTTATTAGGGTATTAATTACGAAAATACGCCACAGCACTGAAAATGGCGCGATTTCTAATCACCATATCACCATTATTTTGTGTTCTCAACATGTTAATATTATTGGTGGTATCGCAAGATATTCAGGTAAATTTCAACAATTTTCATAGTTATGATAATCAGAATAAAAATGATATGTATGAATTATGAGTTTTCAATAAAATTTCAAGATAATGAAAGTCTATTTGCTTTTAGGACACCAATAGAAGTAATTTAAACGATGAATCTATTAAAACGAGTGAAATCATTGTCATTGATAGCTCTTCATGGAATGGCATTCTCGAAGAACATAGACGTTTACTAATGGAATTAATTCTTGATGATTATATCAGCGAAGAATTGCTTCCATGGATGTAAATTTGTCTTCGATTTTTTCTTTAAAGTAATTATATTATTTTGCTTGCATCATATAATAATCATTCTGTTGCAGAAGTGGTAAACCTCTTATTATTAGAATTAACAAAAATATTGTGGATGCTACAGATGGCGTAAACTACGTTAATATTGAACCGGTACCGGTACGAGAAAGACCATAAATTCGATGATACCTATTTTTGAATAAAACTAGTATATATTGTCATTGTTTTTGATAAATAAATCAGCTTCAGTATGATCAAGTTTCATTTTGTAAGTGGTATAAGAAGAACTGAAAAATATATAATTCAATGAGCAAAATAATTATTAGTTGATTAATTAGCTATTTTGAACCAAAAAGATTCTTTCGGTGATATCCATTTTGTGATACCACTTGAATTCAGTCAGGTAACATTACAAAATAGTAATTTTATTTTTTCCGATATCCTACAACTGAATTAGAAAAGCAAAGAATAAGATTTTAAGGATAAGAGGAAATGAATTTTGGTAGTAAGTCAGTTAGCTGACTGAATATATGCGAAAATTTTCGAGCAAATTTTCATTTGATAATAGATCTCGATACTGCAATTATAAAATCACTTTATATGATTAGCCAATGATTAAAAATGTTTTATTACTAGCAGCAAAACAAGTCTGATAATATATGAAAAGCATAACATGAAAATAAATATCTAAATGATTCAGATAGAAAAATTACTTCGATGATTTGCAAAATGTAATCTGATATTTAAAGTTTAGTGATCTCTTTGAAGTTTAGAATCAACTGCACACTTAAATTAGAATAAATTAAATTGCCTGAGATATGATTTCTATGCATGAATATGCTATTGTATTTACTCCAGAAGAATTCTTTTTCAAATCGAACTAGTTATTGAATATTTTCAGAAGATATATATGCTTATTAATTTTCTGATTACTTACATGTATCATCGAATTTCGAATCATGGGGTAAAATTAAATTTTCTTCCTTTTTTTTGTTTTATTGATGACACAAATTATCGTTCAAAGAACAGAATAATTTTAACAGTATTTTGAGAATTTTCGGTTTTTAAAAGCATTCCCTTTTTATAAAAATACATGTATTTCCAAAAATTTTATATCATTTGAAAAATGATTCTTAAAAAAAGCGAACTGTTGCTTAAAGATAACAGGAATCATGAAATTAGGCTTTCAACTTATTACGGCATGACTCATTTTCAGTTGCCATCTTACAAACTTTTTTATTCACTAAAAAAATTTTAATTTTTTGATTTTTGAATCATTACAAATTTCCCAAATACTTCAATTGATTTTTCTTAATCAGCTTGCGATTTCGCAGCTTCCGCATACTTTGTGATATTGTAAAAAAATATTTTCATGTCTTATGGTTTTACCGAATTTTTTTGCTAACTTAATAAACCTAATCAATAAACTATTTTCGTCACCGTAATTTCTTATCCTTTTATTTAAATAATAAAATTTGTTTTGAAAGCATGTAGTAATTTCTCATAGATAGTGCGTATTTTGTTCAGAGATAACCAGATTTTATAAGGTCATTCAACTATAAATAAGAAGTCCTATTAAAATTGTCTCAATTAGACAATGTCACAGCGAAAAAAAAACAATAATTATGATAAGTATTTTGAGAGAGAGAGAGAAGTTGTCACAGCTATTTTATACTGTAGTTTAGGAAAATTCATAGGCAGAAGAATCAGCCAAATTTATTAATATTGTATTAATGAGTTGAACAAATCTTACAGAAATACATAAGACAAACAACAAATGAAAGGTAAGAAAATATAGCACTGATCTATTGATAAAATCAATTTTAAATAGCCTCTATAAGTTTTATATAAGTTTTTACTTTTATATCAGTTTTGTTTAGAAATAAAAAACACAGTTCGCTGTCAAAAAACTGAACGGGAAATATCTGTTCTTTCGATATATAAGAAAAAATTTTATTTTTTTGATTGAGTTGCAACAAGATACATAGAGTTCTTTATTTTCACTTAATTATAGCCAAAGACAAAGCACCAAAATACCAGCCTCAAAGGTAATTAAACCATTAATATAAGAAGTTATTCTAACACGACAACAAAAACTCAGAGATTGAAATTTCAATAAAACAAATTAACAACGGTAACAATATGATGAAAAAACCCCAACCAAATTATCCCTCAACTAAATTCGCAGAGCACTTATATCGACAATGATTTAGATAGTCAGCACCCTCTTCTTTTATGAGTGGAGGATTCTGGCACAATTGATTATAAGAAATAGAGCCTTTGTTAGCTTGTGGGAAATGCAACTCATAGACAAAGGATGACACTTATAGCTTACACCTTACATTATACAGTATATACGCACGTGCAATATATATCCATTCATGTGGAATTCCACACAAAGGAATTTTGGAATCTCTGCTTTTCTGAATCTTTTGGAGATTTCATGGCAATCATGAGTTTCTTTTATCAAGGAACCTTTTCGCAGTTTGTTCGCGATACGATGCATTCACATTACTAGGCGCAAGATGTGTATGTATATATCATATTAATGGGTTATAAATTTAGATTTGGTTGAAAAATTATTTGAAATCTGGTAAATACAAGTTTTTTTTGAAATAAAATTTTAACAGTATCTTTGGAAAATATTGAGCTAGCAATTATTTCCGGTAATCAAAAAGTGGTAGAATTTCAAAAAGTTTTTTCGAGAAACAGAAACAGAAAGTTAATAAATGGCGATATTAAATAAAATGCATCACTGATTCTTCTGTCATATGCTTCAGAATTTGCTCCAAAATCTATTTTCATTGTAAACGGTCTCAGTTTGCTAAATAAAAAAAAATTTGAAATAATTCAGATGAAAAACTTGAATTAGCAAAAGAATGGGAAAATAATTCAGGAAATGTTAAGAACTTAATGCTTGGACGAGTTTGTCTTTCAAGATAAACAATTTCTTGCTTTGATTTCCTCATTTCCAAACTGTGATTTTATTTTTTTTGTCATTCAATTTTTTCAAATTTGAATTCATAAATGGCGATATTAAATAAAATGCACTGCTGATTCTTCAATCATATGATTCAGAATTTGCTCAAAAATCTGTTCTCATTATAAACGGTCTCGGTTACAATACAAATTTGAATCTGTAACTGTAGAAAATGGGAACTTAAAAGCTTATTTACTCTTTGAAAGATTTCTTTTAATATTCTTATGATAAATTTAAATTAAATAAATTTTTTGACTGAGATTTGACATAGGAAATTATGGATTGTTTACCACCCAGCTAATTTGCAGCATAAAACTGAAAATGACAAGTTTGTACAAATTCACTCTTTTCAAATAAAAATGATATTTATAGGAAAATAGAAATAATTTATAATATAAATATACTCAAATAATCAATTATTTTTTACATGATCATCAGCTGACATGGACGAATATTACGATATTTAATGCAACAAATCATTTATCTAATTTTCCTCTTTGTTCCGTATTTCTATCAGACTGTAATGTACAATGATTTGTCTTATTCTTTTTTTTTTGTCTGTAAGAAGAGACTATTCATTTTTTTCCGCTCTTTGATGTCTCTATTTATCATTGCTCATGTTATTCTCAGATTTGACTATTCAATCTGGTTATCATTCTGCTGCTCATCTTATTTTCAGATTTGGCTCTTTAATTTGATTATTATTCTGTTGCTCATCTTCCATCTCATTTTTGGTCCATATATAATTTTCTCTGTTTTCTTTCGCTTACTTTATTCAATATAATTATTACTGAATAAAATTCATCACGATCGACCCTTTTACAATAAGAAGTTTAATTACGCAAGTCTGAGATTAGAACAAAGAAAGTCATCTCTTTAATACATTTCTCGTAAGGAAGAATATTTTCCACATTATTTTCTACTTTAAATATAATAATAAATCAATAGATCAGAAACCAGTATTGCTGTTAATAGGATAGCAGAAATGCAATCTTGGAATGGAAACATTACTCGAAGATAAAATATTCGATCGTTTACCAATCACTAAATGATTAAGGGATTTTTTCGTCACGAAATTCCACTCTTATTTTCGAAATTTCAAGATTTTTTTAGGCAAGACTGAAATGAAACCATCATAATTAACTAACAATATCCATAAGCACCCTATAAAAATTATTTGCGCCAATCTAAATTAAAGATGATGAATTCTAAATGATTATTTTCGTGTTTAAAAGCGCATTACTCAAAACCATTTTAGGCTGCTTTAAATTTTAAGTCAAGAAATGAGGTCATTATATGAATTGCTTTTTTGTCATTGGCTTTCAGGTGACAGACAGTCGAAAGAAAATACTCCAGGTTTTCAATCGAAATGATAAGAATTAATCGCGAAGATGTAGATATTTGGAAATTATCTGAAAGCTTTCTTTTGTTACATCAAATCCTGTCATTCCTTGGTCTTTTTCATCTCTTTCTTCAATCGAGATTTTGCCGAAGTGTTATTACTTAATTCACCTCTTTAAGTTAGTTTCCTGTCAAGTTTCTGATCTTTTTTATTGTTATTTAAATCAGTAGTTTTTTCGTGGTGACTGCTTTTTACATTTAATGTTGATTATAATCGCAAACGAGAATAAAGTAGAGTTAAAATATTTCAGTCTATTAGTTAATCTTCACATTTTCAAGAAATATCTAGAAAAGACACTGAAAAGAAACAAAGTGAAAGATAAGAATTGCTCTATGAAACTGAAACATCCTGTAAGTTTGTTTATTGATCTATTTTATTATATGATGTTGCAGTAGCAGAGACCTATAGTTAATATTTTTTCGCATCATAAATCATAAAATTATTAAATTATTTGCTAATGAATCATAAATAACTTAGTTTTTTCTTGAATTTTTTTTACTCATATTATTATTTCTTGTTTTTATTTTACTCATATTTTCAGAATGATGAAATTGCCGAATTAAAGGCAATGTTTCAGCTTATGATAATATTCATTATGGTTAGATGATCTGCTGCTGGAATATCATATAATAAATAAATCAAACAAACTTATAAGTGATTTAAATTAACCAAATATTAAATTACGAACTAATTATGTAATCTTTACATTAATACTGTTTGAAATTGATTGAGAAAATATGCTGTCAAACAGTAGTCTTTTCTCAAATTGTCATTTATTACGAATAGCTTGATTTAAATTAAATATTAAAACGCTCACTTTGACATTTGTAGTTTCTCATATTCTTTACGATTGCTTATTGCCATAACTAGGTAAAATTTTCTTAATAAAACTAATTAATCACAATTCAGAGATGAATCATATCGAGATATGTTCGTCGTAGATTAGTAATTCATACACTTATTCTTCAATAGTTCTAAAAAATTCTAACATAATATGACATCATCGTCATTAGTATAAATGGCAATCTGTTTAAATTAATAATTTTCAATCTTCGAAACTGATAAATTTTGTTTTCAACATTAATTAGTCACAATTCATTTATTAATTTAAAGATTTGCAATCTTTTCTTCATGAAACAATATCATTTTATTGTTGCTTTTGATTACATTATTAATATCATTTGATCGTTTCGACTTTTTTCCCTCTCTTTTTCCGTCCCTTTTATCTTGGATGGAACGAATGATATTTAAAAAATATGTGAAGGTATCTAATAGATGCTTCACATAACGGCAAAACAGGAATGTTTCGTTATGATGAAATATTGTACTGATATGTTTGACGAAAAATAATCAACATATTTTTATAATGCAAGAAATTTTGAAATTTTTTCTATTATAATGTAAAATACATATCATAATCTAAGTTATTTTTAAACTGCTTCATTACTTTTTTCGATTTTGAATTAATCTAAATTAATGTAATGCTCATTCAAAACTTTGGCTTCAAAATTTTTAGTCGAAATAATTTTGCAAAAGTTGAATATCTTTATGAATAATGATCGCTATCTGATATTTTTATTTTCGGTATACTTACTGTATTATGCACAATATAATAAATTTGTCATTAATGCGTGAAACATATGCCAATTCCTAATAATGCTTCTATGATATATTTGTCCTTCATTTGTATAATATGAAAAAATTACAGTTTATAATTCGTTGCTAATTATTATTCTACTTTTTTTTTTCAGCCTTTCTATTCGGCAACAAATATTATTTTCCTTAAAATTTGAATTTAGTGCATTCGAAGTGAAAAATTGTATATTTTATTGGGCAATAATAATCGAACAAAACGGAAAATAAGAAGTGTAAAAGAATTTTATTGATATTATTTCCCAGCGAGAAATCCTAGCAAAGCACCGGCAGCAGCAGCTCCTAGAGCGAGTGGTGAAATATCAAGACCTCCGAAACTGGAAATACAATAATTTAATGATAAAGCACAGCAGAATAGAAATAATATTCGATAAAATTAATGCATAATAGAATCCTCATTGGATTGTAAGAATCCAAGAATCCTTCATACGGTCAGATATTTCGTCATACACTACGATTTTTCAATGCTTCAGAACTTCGAAAAAAAAAAATTGCCTCCTTTATACAAGCACGAAGAACAGTAGAGGATAAACTTTATTCATTAATTAGAAAACCGTTAGTTCCAAGTTATAATAACTCAATCTCATAATTTAATCATTACCTTATATTCAGTAGCTTATAAAAAAAATTGATCAGCATTATTACATGTATTAAAGTGATTCAAATAAATCTAGATTTTAATTCTATAAATTTCTGAAAACTTAGAAAAAATAAACTTACACAGTGGTTGTTCTCAAGCTAAACGGATATGGTAATTTGTATGAAGTAACAGAACTCGCCGTGGTAGTTTGTACAGTACCAGACGGGGTAAAAAGAAATATGGATAGTATAGTGGATATGAATAGAAGTATGGGCTATAATAACTGGGATAATGATAAGAATAGGGATAATAATAATAATTATAATTATAATACTGCGAATGCACAATACATGCTGTCATTAATATCAGAAACAGAATAGAAATTTTCATTATATTACTGATAGATATTAATGATTTTCTGAGAAGACGCGTTTATTAAATCGAAATTCGGCAAAGGGAAAAATTTTTGGAAATCCCTTGGAAGTAGAAATATACCTGAAATCTATATGTTAATAAATTTTTGTATTCCAGACTGTCTGATAAAGCTGACAAAGCGGACAAAGCTGGATAAGTTCGACTAATTTTATCACAAGTAATCCGATATGGTAACAAATTTCTCTAATATTGTATATAAAAAAGTGGTACAAAGCTTGTATCTACACCGAAACCTCAGAAATGAAATTAAGCATTTCCAAGAAGTAATTTTTTGTTCTTTAAAGAAATATTTCTTTGAAACAGGTTTCATTTATCCATAAAAAATAGGAATTGACATGATCGATTAGCATTACTTAATTTCAATGATAAAAACATACCAATATTTAACTGTGAAAAGTTGAATTATTTTTCGTACGATCGATGATTTTTTATTTAAAACAATTTTTTTAGCTTTTGAGGTAAATAATATTAAGTTTATTTAAAATGATTTTGCATTTTTTTAGTTGCTATAAATTAGTGATAGCTTGGGAAGAGATTTTAAGGCACAGAAAAAACCTACTGTAAAAATAGATAGGTAGTTCACATTCTCATCGTTTGATACTGTATGATATCATCGATGGTATTATAAATGACAACTCTGCGCTAAAATTGTTTTCAGTCTTTTACCAAACTTCACTTTGAGTATTAATTATTAGTAATAATTTCAGCATTAATCAATTCTTTAATTTCAAAAAGATATGTTGTGTAGCAAGAAAATTTAATTTGGCTATATCATTTGATTATACTATTTAATCATTTCCATTCTATTATATTTGCATTTATGTTCCTCTTATCAGTTTTGATTGCAACAATGTTAAGCAAAATATAAAACGAAGAAATTGAGCGGAACATTTTGCAATATGGATATTAATCTTTTTTTATTTTTTTTTTGATTTTATTTTTATTAGTTATCATAAAGAAATGAAGCAATTATAGAATTATATATAATTATATATACCAAAAAATTAAAATATCTTTTTTGCATTCAACTGCTTCGCTGCATATAATAATGCGATAATTTAATTAGTAAGGCATTTCAACTAACATTTAATCTACTTAATCAAAACAAATTTAAATTTTAAATGTTCACAAAATTCGACGATTTAAGAACGAAATAGTGAAGGAAATTGTGTTGTCTGAACGAAATAACTAATTGATAGCAACATTTGAAATCTGGGATGAGCTCTTTTTTTAAAGATGTGAAAATTTTTTTCAGCTATTATTTTTCATGATTGATGTATAGGACGATGATCTCTGTTATACGTCTATGATATGCGAGATGTATACTTTGTAAGCTAAAAGCCAAATAATTATTGGCTATTTTTGGCTAAAGATATATTACTCTGATTTTGTGTCTTCTTTTTATTCAGCATACAATGTTGGAATACTTTTTCATTTGATTCGAGAAATCTATTTAAATTTCTTTTGAATGTTATGCCAATTTGGGCTATGATATTTTCACAGGAATTGTCATATGAGAATTTATTGATTCGATATAAAATATTATTGTGTTCTGTATCATTTTCAGAGATTATGGGAAATATTCATATATCCCAATATTTCTTACATTTTAAGTCATATTCACATATCCCAAAATTTCTTACCTTATTCTTCGTATTTACATGTTTCAATAATTTTTACGTTATCCGGCGTATTCATATATCCCAATATTTTTTATCTTATCTGTCGTATTTTTATCAAATAAATTCTTCAGCAAATCTCGCTTCGCAATACTATGTATTCTTCATAGTCTAGATTACATGATTCTGTCGTTTATGTAAACTATCTTAGCAAATAACATTCAATTGTGATAATGTATTTAATGTACAGTGTTTTGAGAATTTTCAGTTTTTAAAAGCATTCCCTTTTTATGAAAAATACATGTCTTTCCAAAAATTTTATACTCATTTGAAAAATGATTCTTAAAAAAAGCGAACTGTTGCTTAAAGATAACAGGAATCATGAAATTAGGCTTTCAACTTATTACGACATGACTCATTTTCAGTTGCCATCTTCAAACTTTTTTATTCGCTAAAAAAGTTTTGATTTTTTGATTTTTGAATCATAACAAATTTCCCAAATACTTCAATTGATTTTTCTTGACCAACTTGCGATTTCGCAGCTTTCGCATTCTTTGTGTATTGTAAAAAAAATATTTTCATGTCTTATGGTTTTATCAAATTTTTTTGCTAATTTAACAAATCTAATCAATAGATTATTTTCGTCACGTAATCTTCTACCACCTTTTTATTTAAAATAATAAAATTGAAAGCATGTGGTAATTTCTCATAGAAGTACGGTATTTTGTTCAGAGATAACCAGACTTTATAAAGTCATTCAATTATAATATGAAGTCCTATTGAAATTGTTTCAATTAAATGTCATAGCGAAAAAAAAGAAGAATTACGATAAATATTTGGAGAGAAAGAAGTTGTCACAGCTATTTCACACCGTTTAGTTAAAAAAATTCATAGGCAAAAAAAATCAGCCAAATTTATTAATACTGTATTACTAAGTTAAAAAATCTTACAGAAATACGTAAGACTAGCAATAAGTGAAAAGGTAAGAAATATATAGCACTGATCTATTGATAAAATCAATTTTTAAATAGCCTCTATAAGTTTTATATAAGTTTTTACTTTTATATCAGTTTTTGTTTAGAAATAAAACACAATGTAATTCGTTGCCAAAAAATTGAACGGGAAATATCTATTCTTTCGATGTATAAGAAAAAATTTTATTTTTTTGGTTGAGTTGCAGCAGGATACAGAGAGTTCTTTATTTTCACTTAAATTATTATTATCAATTGTTTTTGATAAATAAATCATTTTTGCTTCAGTATGATATCAACTTCGATTTTCATTGCGTAAGTGGAAGAAGAAGAACTGACAAATATATAATTCAATGAGCAAAATAATTATTATTTGATTAATTGACTATTTTCAATCAAGCAGTTTCAATGATATTCGTTTTGTGATATTGCTTCAATTTATTCAGACATAAAATAATAACAATTATTTTACGTAGAAAAGAAAATAATTTCCGCAAAAAAATATAACTTGAAAAATTTTGAGATATCAATGGAATGGAATGTAGCGAGAGGTAAGGCTGGGAATTCGTATTAATTTTTTTTCAATGGAATGGAATGTGGCGAGAGATAATGCTGGGGTTTCGTATTATATAAAAAATTCGACTGCAGTAGTCGAATTTTTTTTTGACTACTGTAGTTGAATATTAGTGTTCATTTGATAAAATTTGTATTAATTTTTTACTCGCCTCTGCATATTATCATCTTTGTTGAATGTTCGATCACTCGTCTTACAACACCTTTGTATACTTGGAAATTTGAAGATAACTTGAACGGTTTTGTAATATTAGTAGACTGAGGCAGGAAAAGATGCTAAGAGCATTTAGGATTAAGAAAAGGAAAGTTGTCTTATTGATTGATGTGATTGATATTTTAAATTAGCGTGGAGAAAATTAGACAAAAGTAGGATGTCGGTGAAAAAAATTATTTCTTTTCCTCGTATTCTCGTGGATTGTGGCTGAAAGAAAGGAAGAAGATAGAACTTTGGTTACCGATTAATCGAATTTGTTCAGATTTCGATTTACGCTTTTTTTCATTTTTTTTTTTTTCATAATTAAGCTATAAAAAGATTTCGATTTTAAAATAGATTCATTCCTATTCATTTTTTTTCCTACTAATTTCTCTTTTTTTTTCTTATTTTTCACATGAATGTCTTTTCTTGTTTTTTAATTTTTTCTCGTTATGATACTTCTTTATCATCGAAATATTTTTTGAATTCTGCTGAAACAACTTGGAATATCACTCAACGAGTAAAGCTCTTCCTCATTTAGTTTTTTTTTTTTTTTTAATATATTCAATATACTCGTTCAGAATAATATTTTAGGATAAATTCATGAGTTATAATTATGCTACGTGATATTTTAAAAATTGATGCAATAAGTGTTAATTACTAACGTATCAGCTAAGGCAATATAAAAGAATGGCTATGGAATACGTGCAAATACGTAGCAGCTAAGGCAATATGGAAGAATGGCTACGGGATACGTGCAAATTTAAGCAAAGATTTGCTTCAGAAAAGAGTGCGGATTCGGATAATATAAAAGATTGATGTTATCTTTTTTTTTTACTATCTTATTTTCATGTTGATATCTAGTTGTACAGGAAGAGAAAGACATTTTCTATAAGAAATATATTATACAAAATATTCGGTAATGATTGTGGTTGTGTGCCATTTGATAAATAATGATTATTTATTAACGAGAAGATACTAAAAAGTCAATTGTATGAAAGGATGGCTGTAAAATTAAACATTTTGCTGTTATCTAATCACATTTGCATTATCGAGATTGTGGGGAGGATTTGAAATTAAGATTGATTCGACTGTCATAGTGAGATATTCATTTAATGCATTAATTTTTACTAACGACCACTCATTTGACCTGCTTTAAAATTTACATAGTAATGAGACTAGTACTTGAGAGTTTGAAACATTTTGAAGGATTTAGCGAATGGACATAGATTGATGATGTGGATTATTTCAAATTAATGCGGAGAGAATGAGTAAGACTTGATAAAAGGATAGTGTTATCGTTTTCTTACTTTTTAATTCATGTTTATCATTTGAGGATTATGACGGAACGTGTCCGAAATCGCGAGAAAAAGCAGGGATTCAGTGATTCGTTTATTCTAGATTTAACATTGCCGGATAAATGCTGTATTTTAGAATTTACTGTATGATGTAAATATAAGCTGAATTTGATCGTTTATATATCTATGTATCGCGAAAGGCGAAAGATGGAATAAATCTTTGAGGAGAAATGAAAATAATTTCCATTATCCATGACTCATCAATCATCTCATTTATAATTCTTAGATTTATTCCCATCGAATCCAATGTTTTTTTTACGAAATCCCATATTTTTGTGTTCCGGTTATGCCGGAAATTCACATTCCTCAGATTATTCCCATGTTTTTTCTGCTTTTTAGCTAAGTTCATCTTTTTGGTATTTCCTGTCGTACAGGGAATAATTTTGCGTGTAATACTTATCTTGCAATCGGATCTTACCACCATACCTATGTGTAATTTTGTGTCAACAGTTTCCGTTGTAAACCACTCCCATTTCTAGCATATATAAACCTTGTTTATCAAGCCGAATGTTATTCAAAATAAACTCTTCTCCTACCAGCCTCTCTTTTCCACACAAGTTCCACGACACTATGAGCTTTAATAATGACTCGATTTCACTTGCGCTAACAAAGGCTTTAATTCTTTGATTTCAGAACTGTACCAGAACCTTATTCGAGGGTCTTGAGATCAAGAGCGTTTTTAAAGATATGCTTCAACGAGGTCGTTGGATAACCGTAACTGCTAGAATTAGTGACATATACGAAAATATCATCTTTATCAAAAGCGACAATCGTAAATGTAAAAAGATTTTCGTCATTGTAGAAATCAATCCGATCAATTTCATTTATCATGAGATTTATGGTAAAAATATCTAGAAGCCTGACAGTGATTACGAGCAGGCAAAGAAACTGGTAGTGAGAATAGCCCAGTCCAAAGTATCTCAGGAAGCCATAGAATAATACTGCATGATATAGACGGTCTCTGGAAGAGTCTAGGGAGACTTAGATGATCTCGATCAAAAATGATGGATTTTCCCAATATTGCATTTGCAGAGTAAGAATTGTACAGTCATGAAATAGTACCACGAAAGAAATGTTTTGTGCCCGCCCATATTGGATACCTCATTGAGGAGCACATGCCAAATCCATTCAGAAACATTGTAATCGATGTAGTCACAGTTGGCGGTGCTATATCTTTTGAATAGCTAGATTTCCCGCCTTATCCATTAGAAAGAATGATTATGGGCAAAAGAAAAAAAAATCGAGGTAGACTTTTAGGACAATGTTAAAGTGCTCTTGGCTCTATTCATGTGCTTAATCTTAAGAGCCATTCATATAGAAGTCATGAAGGACATGTGGGCCAAGACTTTCATACAAGCGTTCAAAAGATATGTTAGCCGAAGGCGTTCAGATTTTGCGCTATCCGATATTGCCAAGAACTTTGCTCTAGCTTTTAAATTAGTACAAAGAATAACGATTAGAAAAAAAGCGCTGAAGTAGCAATTCAGGAGCTCCTTAGCAAGTAGGCGTTTACAAAAGTGTGGTTGGAGCACTAAAAAAAACCTTGCAGTGGAAAAGAATCTCTTGAAAGAAAGTGGCTTCACCAGGATAATAATCGAGATTGAATTCTTGGTAAACGAAAGACCACTATTAGAATATGAGACGAATGGAGAGCTAGTATTATTTCCAGGGGATTTTTTATGAACTGGCTATAATGATGTGAAAAATACATTGGAATATGAGAGAACAGTTTACGTGTGAATAATAAATCGAATGCATCGTGATATAAAATCACTCATCTATACAGCAGGGATGAATTTAATTAATCTTCACCCAAATATCCAGAGAATGTTCCAAAGTTTGTGGAAGATATGGCAAGAAGAATATTTGGGAAGAATTGAGGTAAAGGACTCAAAAAGTGAAAATCCTCGAAATTGTGTAAGAAAAAGCTAATCAGTGGCAAATTAATATTATTAAAAGAAGAAGGTCTTAGAAATTCCTACAAAATGGGTCAAGAGAAAAGATGATTGCGGGAAAAGACGGATATTGTCGATTTCCTACCGTAAAGATATCGAATGACATGTAATTGACATGTCATCTGTACCCTTTAAAAGATCTCCATTCTGAAAGCTTAAACTCCCGAATGTCGCTTTTGGATTAACATTACTGCTATACATTATACTTGTGTATTTATTTTATAATGTAAATATAAACTATATTTGATCGTCTATATGTTTATAGACTCTAATAAAGTGCTCCATTTCACATGCGCCACCAAACGCGCTAATTTTTTTTCTCAGAATTGTACCAGAATCTTCCATATTCGAGATGAAGATTCTGAGCATCAAAAGCATTTCTAATGATATAATTCAGCGAGGTCGGTTAGATAACTATTTTAGTCTCCTATTTTTTTTTTTTCTTGTGAATATTTGACTAAATTTGTCTTAGATATTGTAATCGTTGCGTTTTCGATGTATTATCAAATTTATCATAATAAAGGTTTAATTACCCAAAATTTGAGGTTTGTTTCTTATGTGAATGAAACCAGAAAATGAAGAGATCTGTGGAAACTGAGAAGCAAAATTCACCCTCTCAATGTTGTCAAAATCAGAAAGAAATGTTAACAAAAGTCTGCAAGCAGAAAGGAAAAATAATTTTGATTAGCAAATAGTAGAGCTTTAAATTTCAATATCTTAGTGAAGTTTTAAATAGGCTTCGATGTCAAAAATATCTTCATTCCTATTTTCTTTGATCCTTGTTAATAGTAGTAGCTTTATGTTTTAATAACGATTTTTATCTTTTCGGTGATATCGAAATTTTTTATGATCTTGGAAATCTTTCAACGAATAATGATTTTTTCATTTAGTCTCCTTCCCGTATATTCCATATTTATCAATCAATACTTTCTTATCAGTTCAAAATTTTCTGGAGCGATGCATAACCTTTCACAGCTAATAGTCTCTCCTCTGACATATTAGATTAATTTTTAGATGTCCGTGTTTTTTCAGAAATGAACTGCACTGAACTACTCCATAATTCTCGTGCAACTTCATCATTGAGGATTGTAGCGGAGGGAAGCTGTGATATTCATCGTTCAGTGATAATTGTCTGGTAATTCTCTTTAACTTAATTGTTATGAGGACTTTGTAATTGTAATGAAGTACTTTGTATGTCTTAGCTTAAATGTTGTACCACTACTTCGAAATCATCAAGACAAGTATTTGAAGTAGTAATAGTTTTTTCTGGTATCCATTATATGTATGATACTTTTTTATCATCAACTATTTCCATTTGTTTTTTTTCCCTTTATTTTTATGCTATATTACCGTTCTTCGAATAAGTTCTAGCCAGTTTTGATTAACTGATCCGAACTTATCAATAATGAGTTCGAAGCGCTTGATTTTCTCTTCAATAATTCATCTCTTAACGTGGTATTGTTGTCATGCTTCTGTCGGTGATAGATCGAGATATTTTACTGCATCGAGAAGCTTAAAATCATTTCCTTAGTTACTGAACTGATTTAATTAAACTGTTAAATATTACCTCATCTCTGCATCGAAGGTTGTCATGACAAATTTTTTCTTAATGGAAGTTTGGGAATCGTTGTTAAAGAATTTGTAGTGTAACGAATTTCCTGCGACGTTTGTTTTTGACAGTCATATGGGGAAATTTTTACAATGTTCCAGGTATTCTACATAACTGTTATTAGATCTGAAACTACATATTAATGAAGTAGTTTTGCGGTATTTTACTCTTGAAGATAAAGCTCGGTAATAGGAAACAAAGACGAAAATAAAATAAATATTCCACTGATTTTAAAATACAACACTTTGATTATATCAACATATTTATGCCAAAATTATTTCAGCTTTTCAGACATCCAGTTTTTTACAAAATTTTTGCAGCTATTTTTAACAAAAAACAATTTTACAGCATATTTCAGAACCTTCTCTTTCAGTTGTGCTTTGTGTGTGCTAACGTGTCTGCATTAATATTTCCTTTTTTTTCAATTGAAATTTATCGCATTGATTAAAGCTTTAGTTTTCTGATTAGAAATTACAAAGCTGATGAATGTACCAAGTAAAATAATTCCTTAATTTTGGAGAAAAAAAAATACGACTGGTTCATAATACGCAACTACCGATAACAAAAAATTGGAGATATTTTTTCTGAGCAAAACATGAAATATGGAATTTATTATATTCAGACTGGAATTGAATTATATTCGTTTTGTATTAGTTTTTGTTCAGTATTTCGATATCGTAAGATTTTCCCCAATATCCATAATGCCGCTATAAATTAGAACAAATTAAACCTATTTAGCTTAAATTATTTCAATCTCTTTATGGTTTTGTAATTATGTGATTAATCGGTAAGATTAAATTAGCCAAACTGATTAATATTTTAAACAATGAATATATGAAACACAACGATTTTTTTCAGAATTTTGCTTTTGTTTTAAATATTATTTTGGCTTGTTGATTATGATTTTATTTTACTGCTTTTTTAACTTTTTTTTTGATGCTGCTTCGCGTAGCTCTCAATGTGATGCTCTCTCTAGTACAGGTTAACATTCATTTTCTTTCGAGTTTTGAGAATCACGAGATGATCAATGTCAGCTCGTGAAATCAGATCCATTTTATATGATATAGAACTAATATTTCAAACATTATTTTCAAAGAATTTTTTTACTTTTCGCCAAGTCATTTGTTTTAATTTGTATCATTTATTTAATTTTTAACAGTTATCACCGTTGAAGAAATATGCGCTTTAGCAACATCTTACATTTAACTTTGTTGAAATGAAATAACATATGTTTAACCGAGTAGTCAGTATAGCATCGAAATGTATATAATATTCATAAGTTTAGAAATTTGCGTATAATCGAAATTCTCACTAAACTCCAAAATGTTGCCAAAATATGTAGTTCACTTTTAATGATTTTTCGTAATCTAACAATACTAAACTATCGCGTATTAGAAGGATGATTTTTTCTTTCTGCAAAAAATATACGGTTTAAAAGTAAACAAGTAATGAGACATGCATAAAAAGTTGCAAATCCTTTTTTCTTATTATAGGGAAATTCATAAAGGGCAGCAGTATTTTTCCACGAAAATATTTGAAAATGAAGAAAAAAGGACAGTTTGAGAAGTTATCAGTTAAAAAATGTTGAATTGGTCATTGAGGAATTCAAAGCATAAATAATTTTTTTTTTCTTTGAGTATAAGATTTGCTGCTTTCTATATATATATTTGATTGTCATTTTCATATTGTTTTTCGCAATATTTTATTATAATTTAGACAAGAAGATAGGAAGTTTTTTTTGAAATCAAAAAAAAGTCTTACATTACTTATACATCATTTACTCATGAGAGATACATAGTGATTTATATCTCTTCAATATGCAAAATTTTATTTTCCAACAAGATTTTCTCTTTGAGTAAATAAACTTCACTACTTTAAATTTTATCAATTATTTTTTGGAAAGTTTTTGATGTGAACGATGAAATTCGCAATGAAATTCGAATGAAATTCGAAAATAAAATCAACGACAAAATTTATTGTCGGTGAAACAAAACTTAAATGAAAATTTAAGAATAGTTTTTGAAATATTAGAAGGATTAATAAAAGAAAAAATATTCCGTTTGTAAATTTATTTATCCTTTCCTTTTATATTTCTAATTTTTTACGAAAAAAATTAATTTTCCGACTACTGTTATATGAGCATTTTTACGAAGTTCATTAAATGATTAGATTATGATTGATAGGAATACGAATTAGAAAAATACGTTTACTCATTTCGATGAATTATTGGCTGTAAACAATAAACACAGTTATTTTTTTAATTCATTGTTTGCGTTGATTAATTTTATTATCAAATTAAGCAAAACTCAATGATAGTATAGCATAATATATTTGAAGCATAATATTAAATCGTTCAAAATATTTTTCAAATTTAATTATAGAAAAATTGAAAGTTTTACAAATAATAAATAAGTTTTAACATCAATATATCAATTTAACAAGGCAATTACGAAAAATGATAATGCAAACAGTTATTAGTAGTTCTTTTTCTTTCTCCTCAATTAATATGTTATTTCGTTTTATTCCTATATCCAATTAATATGAAATAGAAAAAAAAAGGAAATGAAAATTTCTACAATAATACATACAATCATAAATAGATTATTTATACAAATTTTCACGACTTTTATTTTAAGGAGAATTTTTTACAAAATTTAAATGGAAATGAATGCTCTTCAATTTCAAACAAAAGTGATTAAGAAGTTAGGAAAGTTAAATAGCAAAAAAGTTATTATACTGATATCGTATTTGGCGGTACTTTACAAGGTATTTCCATTTTATTAATAAAAATCTTGTTATACTAAATATAATTTTTAGTACTATTCAACATATAGTGGTGTACAGAATTTGCTCAATATTTACTACTAAACATTAGCAAATTGTAAAAAAACGTTTAAAACAGAAGCATCAGCTTTTTTTTCTTTTGTATTTTAAAAATGGAGAAAAATTTTTACGAACTGAAGAAGTTTTGTAAATTTGAAATTTTTCGGAGGAATAAATTTGAAAAATTTCAGAACTAAAGAAAATAAAAAAATATCTGAATGAAAATGTGTTGTTATTTCATCATTATCACTAATATATAAATGATTTGCTCGAATAATTGTGTATTGAAATGTATTGAACATTAACATATCATTTTTAAATATTAAAGCGATTAAACGGAATGTGTCGACATATGGAATGATTGTTATCAGATACAGTATACTATTTATAATTTAAAAATTTAAGTTTCTATCAGGCAGTAAAAACTTAATGATCCAATATTTTTGTTGGAATTTTTAATTTTGATTTTCTGGAGATTATATGTTTTAGAAAAATTTAAACATTTTAGCATTATCATTTTTGTTTTTATTCCTTAAAATTTTTATGGTTATGTTGTTCAAGCGTGCAACAAATTTTGTATTTGTAATATTTGTGTTTTGTCCTTTCTTTAATTAAATTTGAAAATTTCTCTCAATGATATTTCAAACAAAAAATTCTACTAAAAGCGAAGGATATATTTTTTGGAGCAAATCCTGCAGGAAAAAAAAAGGAGAATGAAAGGAAAGGATTGCTTCGTTTTTCATCTTGATAATGTAAAATTTCATCTAATTTGCATTTCTTTCATATAAATTACATATAAAAGTAATGCTTAAAAAAAGGTAACAAACAGCAAATAGTATGCTTAGGTAAAGCAAAAATAGAAAGTGAAATTTCATTTGTGTATTTTTCATATAAAATTAGAAATTTAAGTTATGGATGAAATGTTAACAAATAGTTTAAAAGCAGCAAAAAAAAAACGAGTCAAATTACAAAAATAGAAAAAACTGCCAATTTTATTCAATCTGTATAAAATGGATATTTAGGAACAAATTTAGTATCACCAAACTGTACATGTTCTTGATCTTCTGATATGTCCACTTCACCAAAAAGTGATTGTCTGCAATCATTTGTAATTATCAGTTAAAATCATAAATAGCAACCATTTTCAGAAGATAAAATTTTATGATACAATAAGAATGGATTTTAAATAACTAAGTATGTAGGACAAATTTTATGATAGAATAATGAATTTAAATAATTAAGATTATATCCAATTTAATGTATAATGAATAATGTTTGGAAATGATTTATACAACAAATTCTTCTTGATAATCCACTGTTAGGATAAATATAAATTTTGTAGTTCCAACATGATACAGAATTGTTCTCAATGCAGGAATTTTTTGCTTATCTTTGCTTGTTATTTATCTTATTTAAATATATTTCCATCTGGAGAAACAAAAATTTAAGTATCACTAGAAAAAGGATAAGGAAAAGTAATTGAAATTATTGATAAATTGATTCGTAGAATTTGGCTTTCTTTAAAATTTGGATTAGCAAATTTGAGCAGCATAACATTTGCATAACGATGATATCATTTTATATCAAAAAAAACTTTTATTTTTTGATTGTTCGATAATACATCTAAAAAATTCTTATAAAAAAATCTATAACTATTTATAAATATAATCATATAATTAAAATGATAGGAAAGATAACTCCGAACAAATATTTTTTAAGCTTAATTTAATTTCTTTTTTAATTTATAAAATATGCTAGTCAGTTTTTAGTTAGTATTGTAAATGAATTAATAGAAAGGAATAAAGAATGAAGAAATGAACAATAATTAAATCATTATTTACTTGTAATATGGATTTGGAAGTTTCGGATAAAGTTCACTGAGAATAGAACTTGGTATACGCACACGTTTCTTGGATAATAACATTATTTCCATATCTGGGCTTAATTCATCAGTTTCACTCGTATCATCTAACGTTTGGCCATTTTCAGTTGTTATTGTAACCTGAAGCAAAATTAAAAATTTCATAATTCGAAAGCAATGATAAAATAATGAGAAGAATATCGATAAAAAAAATGATGCAAAATAAATTTGAAAATTTCATATTAATTATCATCATTAATACTACAAAAAGAATCATGATTTTAGGAAATATTGAAAATCTTAATTCAATTATATAATATATATTAGGAAATCTCAAAAATCTTAATTTAATTATATAATATGTAAAAAGTTATAATTGAAGTAATCATCATTATGAATAGAATTAATTAATTCTCAATTTTATGCATGACTAAAAACAAAAAAATCTTCTACAATATTTAATGTTCTTTTTTACAGGTAAAGATAAATAAGATTATTATATATATGATAAATTTATATCACCTGTATTTTTGCCTTATTACTTGAATGTATTGGTGTGGATTTATTCATTGCAACATCACCATTTATTTCATTTTCATCATCAGTTTTTTCATCTCCATATAAATTTCGTTGAAATAAAGTTGCTAAACATGGTATTGTACCTATTTGTATTGGTATTACAGTTGCTAAATTACCATCAACCTAAAATTTAGTCAAGAAAAATTGAACTTTTCAAATGTATAAAATATTCCATAAATCAAAACATGTATTTAACAGCGAATTTTTAATCATTTTATTCTTGTTGTTTATTTCAACAATTCATTGCTCAAAAGTATTTATAATAATTTTAATCTAAAAAAAAAAAAAACATATGATTTATTGGTGTGATATTAGTTGATATTATATTCTTTCATTTTGTTGATTTAAAAAAAAAAATTTCAAAAATATTAATTAATTATTCATTGATTTCTCATATTAATTTCAAAAAATGATAACTGATAAATGATAAATGATAACTTGGTTTTTTTTTAATCATTAAAAAATGATAACTGATAAATTGGTAATGATAAAATGATAGATGATAACTGATAATTTGGTAATGATAAATGATAAATGATTAAAAAATGATAAATGATAACTTGGTTTTTTCTTTTATTATTATTAAAAGAAAAATAAATGAAAAAAAAAAAACAACTGATAACTTGGTAATGATAAATGATAACTTGATAATGATAAGTGATGAATGATTAAAAAATGATAAATGATAACTTGGTTTTTTCTTTTATTATTATTAAAAGAAAAATAAATGAAAAAAAAAAAACATACATCTAATTCAATCATATAAGTATTTTGTATAATTTTACACCGTGATAATCTTGGTGGAACAGGAGGTACATCAATTATTTCATTTGTCCATGCAAATGTTGAACGTGAAGCTATATCATTTTTCTTTTTTTACAATTATCCTATTTACCTGTTTCATTTCTTCATTTCCAGCAAATGTTTTTGCTCTAAAAAAAAAGAAAAAAGAAAAAAATATTTCAAATTTTAATAATTTAATTAAAAGGAAGAAAAAAGAAAAAAGAATGCAGAAAAATGTAAAATTTAGCTTATAAATTTCATAATTTATTTTTATAAAAATTAATTTTTGCTCATTTTGATATAAAAATATGGAGTAAATTGGAGAGACAATTTTAAATTAATTTCAATTTTTTTAATTTTCATATTTTTTAAAATTAAATTAATTTCAACTTTTAAAATTAGTTTCTCGTAATTATTCAAAATTAACATTTCTTGTAATTATTCAAAATTTATTTCGTAACATAAGAGAAATATAAAGAGAAAAAAAAAATTTATTATCTAGCATACAAAGTATCATTATTTAATATAAATGATTTTCTTATAATTTAATCTATTATTGAAAAATTATTCTTATTGCTATTGGAGAAATGATCTCGACATTCTTGAATCAACAATAATATTAATCAAATGAAATATGAAAGTTATTTAATTACGGATGATTGAAATTGAAATATTAAGTGATAAGAATACTGTCAACTTTCATTTTTCTCTTTCATATATTTAGATAAGTATATCATATCGAGAAATAAATGATAAATTACCTGTAATCAACATATTGTTTCATTTTTAATGTTAAGCATCGAATCGTTTTAGTACTATCATTGGTTATTAAAGCATTTACTTGAATTTTTTCACCAGGTGTAAAACCAGTTCGATCAATTGACATTTTTATCGTTATCAAGCCTTGCTTTTGACAGCAATGCTTCACTGATGAAATACATTCTGTTTCACAGGCTGGTTCCATTGCCTATAAATTTAATCATTTATTTATTTAATTTTAATTATTCCTATTCTAATATATATTTATTTCAAAATTACAAATTATTATGCGAAATATCCTTGTAAGTTTTTTAAATTTATAAATAAAAATTCTAGAGATAAAAAAAAATCAATAATAACAATTTCATTTGCATAAAATGGGAAGAAGAGAATTAATGATTCTTTAGAAAATTTTAAATTTTTCATAATTTATTAACTTTAAAAAAAAAGGGAAATGCATATTTGTTAGTTTTTGTAAATAAACCTCAGGATCTTGATTAATATCCTCAATACTGATAACAGTAAATGTTCATCTTGATATAATATTAATATCTTAGGGAAAAAGAAAAATGCATAAAGGCATCGATATATAATATATGTTAGTTTTTGTAAATAAACCTCAGGATCTTGATTAATATCCTCAATACCGATAACAGTAAATGCTCGTTTTGATATGATATCAACATCCCATGGACGTTCACATATTGCTTTACATGTATAACGAATAAAACCAAATTCTCCTTCAAATGATGTCGGTAAAGTTTTTGGTAATGTAAAAGAAAATGGTATTTCATGTCGTCCATGTGGTAAAATTCGCTCCTAAAAATTTAAATAAATCGTTAAGGACAAGAAAAGAAAAAGAAAAAGAAAATAGGCAATGAAAATTGTATTATTTGCTTTTTATAATTTTTATATTCTTAAATATAAACAATATTTTTTTTCATATAAACTCACAAAATATGCAATTTATTATATCAAAAATTGAAATATTACTAAGTTATAACATTTCATTTTCAAATCTAAATATTCGCAATGGAATTAATTAAAATTAGATGTGATATTTTGAGATTACATTAAATTATGCAATTGAAAATTTGTTTTATTCATTGATTGAAACGAGAAAAAAAAAAACAGTTGCTTCTTCGTTATCATCCCAATTCTTGACACTAGAATCTCTCTAGGGAACAATCAGTGCCAAAAATTAAACCTATGATATCATTTCAATTTCTCTTTTTTCTACCATTTTGAGTTAGTTGACATTTGAGATCTAGTAGTTGTTTTATATGAATTAGCTTAATTTAATTTAGATTTATTTTCATAACCAAATCAATTTTTCATACTTTTTTCCACTTTTTTGGTAGTTTTTTTTTTTTTTTTTTTTTAAGATAAGTTCATGTTTTGAAATTTCTTGAAGTAATTATTTTCATATATCATGCTGAACAATTCAGTGCAAAGCCAGAAATGACCTTGCTCTTATGATAATTAGGGTTTCATAAGTTATACCTTTTTGGGCAAAGTTATGCCTTTTTTCATTTGAATTATGAAACATCTAATAACGCTTAAAATATTTGGAACATTCATATTTTTACATTAAAAGTAAGTGCTTTTTGAATTACGAAATATAAAATTCGAATTATGAAATATAAAATATTTGTAACATTCATATTTTCACAATTAAAAGTAAGTGCTTTTTGAATTACGAAATATAAAATTCGAATTATGAAATATAAAATATTTGTAACATTCATATTTTCACAATTAAAAGTAAGTGCTTTTTGAATTACGAAATATAAAATTCGAATTATGAAATATAAAATATTTGTAACATTCATATTTTCACAATTAAAAGTAAGTGCTTTTTGAATTACGAAATATAAAAATTCGAATTATGAAATATAAATATTTTGTAACATTCATATTTCTCACAAATAACATTCATTCTTTCACAATTAAAAGAAATGCTAAAAAAAAGGAATATTTCGAAATAAAAATAAAAATGGATGAATACTTTTTTACTGTCCGAAGTAGTTTGAGTAAACTGATGAGTATAACAAGTATTAAATTGTTCGCAAAAATATGGTTCTGCTTGACTACAATGCACTCTTGATTTACCTGCAAAGAAAAAATTATTCAAATTTTTAAAGAAAATATTCAATTTTTTAGTAAATCTATTTCTACAATAAAATATGAAATAAAATTAATCAAAGTATTATAAATTAGTAAAGTCAAAAATTAAAATATATTTAAAAAAAAAGAAAATTTCTGTACTCATTCTAATGATCATTGTTATTTTTAGCAATCTTAAAAAGTCAACTTTTTTTACTGATTGATTACTTAAATTAGAAATATAGTCACAATAAAAATTAATTTATCATTACTTATATCTAATTTGATTACTTAAATTAGAAAATAGTAGAGTGAAAATTAATTAATTATTATTTAGCATATTTTTTTCTCATATCATTTTTACAAATTTATCACTAATCAAAATCATTTTTTGATTAATATATTTAAAGAAAAAAATGATATAAAATGCTATTTATTACTTATAATACCTGAATGTTTCGTCCAATATGTTTTAGCTCGACCTTTAGTTCCAATAATATTTCATTTACCTTTTTTGGCTCAATATTTTCAATCACAACCTACAATAATATATTTATTTTTATTCGGTCCGATTTTATTATAATAATTTTTGTTGGATGTGTGATAAAAATACCGTATAAATTTAAAAAAATTATTTTTTAACTTTGTAAAAAATCTTCAGTAAATGATTAAATTTCAAATTTATTAGAAAAGAATGTTTTAAAAGTTTTTATGACTTTTTATTTTTCGAAGCTTATATATTACTAAATAAAATATTCATCTTTTTACTAATTTATATTCTTTTCATTATTTATTATTTATTGCTTATTTTAATAAACTTGAAAAAATGTACAAAAAAAAAAAGAAACAAATCGAAATGATTGTTTAATATGAAGTCGAGAAATTAATTAAAAACTTTCAGTATTTGAATTATTACATTAATATGTATTTCAATTATTTAAAAGCGTATAATACAATTATGATTTGAAACAAATTTCATGCGAAAAAAATTGAAATTGAAAAAAAAAACTTAATAATAACTAGTTTTTTTAAAGTTTTTGGCAATAATAATTCAATTTATCGATTTTTTTCATAAAGTTTTGGCAATAATTCAATTTATCGATTTATTTATAAAAATTATTTCTCTTTACAGTTAAATAGAAAAATTATATTCTTAAGAAACTAAAAAAAATTACAGTCTTATTATGCTTCGTTTTTCAATTAATACAAATATATTTTTAAATTTTTAATTAGAATAACTCAAACTTTATGATCGTTTTAACCTTATAGTTAGAATAACTCAAACTTTATGATCGTCTGACCTTCTAGTTAGAATAACTTTAAACTTTATGATCGTTTAACCTTCTAGTTAAAATAACTTAAACCTTCTGATCGTTTGACCTTTTAGTTAAAGTAATCTAAACTTCATGATTAGAAACAGCAATTGCTTTCACGTCAATTAGAATAATTCAAAAAAAAGAAAGATATATTATTGTGAAATAGTTATTTTTTGAATTTTATTTCTGCCAGAATTAATTTTACAAATCCATATTCATTTTCTAGATGGATATTAATTTTAATTTTTTTCATTTTTATCATTCTTATATTAATGTATAACTTAGATTCTATAATTTTGATCTGATTAGTAAGGTTAAAATAAGATTCTACAAATTTGATCTAGTTAGTAAGGTTAAATTAATTATTAAAAAATAATCGATGGTTGTTACCTTTCCGGATACTTCTTGTCCAGCAAAATAGGCACTTTCAGCATTACTGAATTCAATTTCAAATTTAGCCAATTTAACCATTTTTAATTCATTCTATAAAAAAATTAATATATAACTATTTTATTATAATTATGATGCAATTAATTTTTCTGGACACATATTATTTAAAATTATTATTATTATTATTATGAATAGTTTAGTTTGCTTTTTTATTTTCAGTCTTTAGTATTTTTGACAATTTGACTATTCGATAAGGCATTTATTTAATTATTATAGGTGAATTATTGCCAAATCATCATAAATTATCTAACTGCAGTTGATTTATAATTGCAAATTAATTAATCACAACTTATTGATTAATTGATTAAATTTTACAAATTTATCTACTAATCATTGTAAAAATTATTGATTCATTGGTAGCATAATAAAAATGAAATTATTAATAAGAAAAAAAAAATCCCTATCATATCAATAAAGATTAAGTCATTATCAATTTTATATCAATCAACAACTATATTTGAGCTTATTCCTTAACTTTCCTTTTCTTTTTTCCCTAAAAATTGATTAATATCAAAGATAAGAATAAATCTTTCTAAAGCAAGAAATTTTCTTCTTCTAAATTTAAAATTGCTGACAATTTTTTATATTTTTAACTAAAAAAAAAATGAAAGAGAAAGAGAAAGAGCAAATGGGAAAGAGAGAGAGAAAGGGAAATAAATGAGAGAAAAAAAAAAAAGAAATTGATTCCCTTGCATTGATTTTTACAGAATAATGAATTAACTAAATCATATATATTTCAAATTCTTTCTTTTCCATTAGAACAGAAAAAAAGCATAATTTTTTTTTTAATTTAAATTCTTATTTTTCTATCTATCTTTCTATCTCCACCGATATCTATATCTCTCTATCTATATGTATATCTATATCTATAAAACAAGAATGTATCAGTTTGATATCAATGATATGTGATAAAATAGAAAAAATGAAATAATTTTAATTATGAAATTAAATTATTTTATTTTTGTTTATTGTACTGTAATTTCTAGTTATTAAGAAATACAAATAATTTATAAACAATTCCATTTATTCTATTATAGTAATATTATCATTGCTTCAGTATTATTAGTAGCAATAATTAATAAGTAATTAATTATAAAAACATATTAATAAGCATATTTACATACTTTTTTTAAGGAAAAAAAAATTTAAACAATATTACTGTTATCTATTACCATTATAACTACTATTACTGTAACTAAAATGCATTGCAACATTCAAAAGATACTGTATGAATTAATTACGATATCTTGCTGAAATTGATTGTTTTATTTTATTTTACATTAAGTACAGGAATATAATCCATAAGAAATTATTAGTATTTGCTTACTTCCATATGATAAAATAAATATTTAAAAATTTGGTGAACATCGATTATAAGCAAACTGATAAATAAATTATCACATCTTGTCATTATGTTATTTCAAATACATATTGTAGCAAAAATTTTAAACATTTAAAATTTAAGAATCGGAAAAAAAATATTCCTCTCAAAAAAAGATTACGATAG
>SNRZ01000245.1:0-54768 GCA_008729115.1 Dirofilaria repens | reverse complement strand
GAAAATAGAACTTTTATTGTCAGAATAGTTAATCAAATCATTGCTCTAATCATACATGATACAGATTTTTCTTTCCTAACTTTCATCTATGCATTTCGAGAAGACGAGAAATATGAAGGATAAGGAAGTGGCTGATCTTCTGGATGCAATTGAAGAGTTCGAAAATGGAACGCTACAAATGCATGAAGCTCCGCCAATACCAATAGCATCTCTTATTATTATCGCCGATTCAAAATGCAATATATAATGAACTTAAAAGCATACTTATTAAGGTAAGACTAATTAAGTCATTTAAATTTTCAATGGCATAATTGCTTTAAATATACAAATTTTGATTTTCAAATTTTTCCACTTATAGATGATTCCCTTTTCTCTTTTTCCAAACGAATTTCAATCAGTAATTGTTTTTCGAACATTAAATAAAAATTATTGTTGAAAATTAAAATGCAAATTAAATTTGAGAAAAAATTGCCCAAAATCTGGAATTGAAACCATTATAAGAATGAAAATTTCAATTAATTAAAAAATGGAATTGCACACTTAAAGGAGGAAAAGAAAATTTTCTTACTTGTATTTTAACGATTACTGAATAAAATTTGATAAAAAATCAAATCGTTCATTGATATGATTCTCTAAAAATAATATCAGAATATTGGAGATTTGAATATGAAAAACGAATGATCCAATTAGTAGCCGAAGCTAAATCGGTGGTCACTTTAATGTGATATGTTCTAGGAATAATTTTTCATTTCTGACCAACACACAGTTATTCTGCCAAGCTACGAAAGGTAGCGTGAGCTGTCACGCATATAGGCTACTTTCATAATCACTGATAAAAATTGCGAGTTGAATTTGAATTGCGCATTGCAGTTGGATTCTACTTTTTGATTCCCATCTTTCAGTCTCAATTGCAATGAATAAAATACACAAAAATTTACGAATACAAGTTTGTTGAAGTAATTGAAGAAAATTTGAATCACTGAAACGACTACATTGATAATTAGTGATAAATTTATGAAAACAGACTTGGGAATGGTAATGGAAACGCCTTCATTACAAAGTCAATTTTGAAAGTTTTTTCCAATTAAAGATAAAATTTTTGTTTGAAGAATTGTAAGATAGAATCTGAGGTACAACAACATAAAGCATAAAACGAAAGTACTATTCTGCAAACATAAATCAAATATATATAATGCATAAATGACAATAATATGTTCCAAATATTAACAATACTCAAACATTCATTTGATCGTCTATTGTCTATATAATTTTTTCCAAATATGCTATGAAAAATATACAATGATTTTGTAAATTTGGCGAGGGACAATGCAACAATAAGCAGTTCAATAAATTCAATAATAATGAAAACATAATTTGGCACATGAAAAATAAAAACGACAAATTTGTAAGTTAACGTACTGATCAAAAAACAATTATACATCCACAATTTACTATATAAAAAAAATCACATTGAACATAACTTAAAATATTTTTAAAAAAATTTTATTAGAATTTTCCTGAAAAGCAAAAACTATCAGCTAAACGTTTCTTATATAAAATTTAATATGAGAATTTTCATCAAATTGAAACTCTGTAAATAAATTTCGAAAAGAACCTCAACTTACGCATTTAACTTCTGGATCATCATACAAAAAAACAAATTGTTTATAAATATATACCAACTTATAACTGTAATCGAATATTATATTTATGCACATTTTTTAAAACTATTTCAATCCTTATGACTTGATGGCTGTCTATTTTTCTTTTTCTCTTCATAAATATTTCAGATCGTGCGACAGTAGTAAAGAAATTTTTAACAGCATATATATACTTGCTTATATTTCATAATCTAAATTCCTCGTTGAAAAAAGTGAGCTGAAATATGAAACTATTTTTTTCTTCTGGATTATAAATAAATGGAAAATTCAAAGCCTGAAAAATTTAAACAAACCAATATCTTTTATAATTCATCGAATTCAAAAGTAAATAATAATTTTGGTATTTTTAAATTATATGATCCTGAAAGGTTCCAAGCAGTTTTTTAACTACTACTGAGATCAAGATTATGAGAATTTTTCATCGATTTTTTTGAGTTACAGGAAATTCGAGATGTTGTTCGTCCTGATTTATATATGTTAGGATTACAGCAAAAATAGAATCAATAGCAACCGAGCAGTTTATCAATAACATCAATCATAAGTTTCAATTTATCCTCACGCAATAATGCTCAGGCCAAAATTTTTTAGCTAGAATCGTTCCCAGCTCTAAAGCTAATGTATCACGTACTTGCTGCGTCATCATTAGGTACATGAATTCCAGATTCAACGCTACTAGTCTGAATTCTGCATCAATTAACGGCTGTTTTATGCTTAACAATGACAACTGATTTTGATTTGAAGAATTTGAAGAAATAATTATCTGCTTCCTGAGAGTTACTACTCGAGCTATTTCCGAGAGCATTTGAAAGCATCTGTTGCAGTAATAGGTTCAGATAAACGTTCATCGCTGAAGCATTACTGTCATTAACTGTACCATTAGCAGTCATTTGTAAGAACTGACTAAACTGTTCAGATATGCCTGAAAACAAAGATGACGACCATCAACAGATTCCTCTCCTATATCTCTGTCATCTTCTTGTTCCATATTCAATTGATTATTATAATTCGTTATCTGAAAAAGTAAAATCAATAAGAGCAAATGATAATTAAATTATAAAATAGGGAACCAAATTTTTTAAATAAAACTCAGTACAAATGATAAAATCATTGTATCTCTCCGAATATTCCACAGTTAAGTGGGATCTATGAAATATGTAGAATAATAAAACTTGAACAATTCTGGATCAAAAGATGAAATATTTTCAAACTACCTACGTATTTTACGTTTATCAAAAAAATATAAGTTTGTCAAAAATATAAGTTTATCAAAAAGCCATTAGAAAGGATCAGGATGAATTCAACAAATATTTCAATATCGCATTGACATTAAAATATGACAAACTTTCTCATATAAGAAAATGGATTTCGAAATTACTTACTAAACGCTAATGATATATTCCAGATTAAATAGGCTTTTTGACAAATTATTTTCCATAAAGCGCTCTAGTCGCCACATCTTTTCTATTTTTATACTTTGCTGCTTGTACAATTTCTCTCATTATATTGGAATGGTAGAAAAAAATCCGAAACCTGATGTTTTGCTGACAAAAAACCATTCCCGCTGGAGAATTCTTGCTGTTTTTGTCGATTCCAATAACGTTGAATATATCTAAAACAAAATGATCAATCCTTCATATCACTGCATTCCGCTGTACAAATCAGTGAGAATCATCAATCCATCGACTTCTCAAAAATCTTCATTTCACTTAATTAGAGAAATTTAGGTGGACAATTTTGCCTAAGGCATTAAAATCCACCTTATCGCATCAAATCTCTATACTATCAATCATCTCATTGATATTTAGATAATTTTATTTTGTTAGTCAATCAAAAGTTATATCTATTTTGCCAGAAAATATTGAAAAAAAAAAAGCAAATTTTACGTATCATACCGTCTTTCAGCAGCATAACTCGTTTTAGTAGATTCACAAACATCATGATATTGCATTTCAAGATCCCGAGCTTTCTGGATTATCTGAGACGGTGAAACATTACCCTTTTGAGCCAATTCTCGAAGCAGCGTACGTCTTCGTCGCTTCTACATAAATGTTAAAAATTTTTTCACAAAGAATGAAACTTAAAAGAAAAGATATTTATAGATGTAAATAGTCATGAAGTAATTACAAATAATTATAGATAACGATTAAATAACACGATTCATAGATAATAATTAAGAGTTACTGAATCCTACAAAATTATTTCATAAAAAAGACTAACAAATTCGGCATCAAAATTTGGTTCATGAACATGTTCGCTAACAATTCTCACGTTTGTATTATTGTAATCAGTATGTAGACGTCCTTTGCATTTCTTTTTGATGCACCTATAGAAAATAACGAGAAAAATAATGCATTATTTCTTTTCGACATTCAAAGCATCAGATATTTAAAGAGTAGAATGCTAATAAAGCCAAGTGAAATGTATACAAGCTAGTTAGGCTATATTCCATTAATTTCAAATGATTAATTTCCAAGTGACTACCGATAAGCTTTTAAATTACGCGCTCGATCGACTCGAAACTTGACGATGCTCATAGCCTTTGAATATAATCAATGGTCGTCCTCTGGCGGTTATATCTAACGAAAATGAAGATGTCCCAGGGATTGATCCCTTTGTCTCTTCACTCTCACTGAAATTATACAAAATAATCAATGAAATTTTTCCAATTTGCTAGCAAAAACTATTATGGAACCAGAATAATGGCAAATTCAAATAACAGTATAAATCAAATAAACAACAGTAAGCCAATTTGATTATTAACGCATATATTCAATCAAAATACTAGTAAGTTGTCCGGGTTAAAGGTTAACAAAACATTTATTTCGCTCTATCTCGATTCCAGTAAGAAAAAAATGATGCTGTTGCAATGAAGCCCGAAATGACGACTATTAGAATTTGTCACCTAAATATTCATAAAAAAATCTCAAGCAGCATTTCCCGTACAATATGATAAATATTATCATCAATTTGTATAAGGAAAAAAAAAGATAAAATTGTACCTTACTGCAGAATAATTGAAATTCGACTCGTCTGTTGGCATCAGTTGTTTGTAAACTTGACGACGTAGAGTTTCAAATACTCTCAAGTTTGATTGAATTTTGAAGTTAATTTTCTGGCTGATTTGTAAATGTTCCTCTAAGTTATCAATTTGTCTCCAAATGGCTTGACTGATAAGAAAAGCGCTAAGTACACCATTCAATCATTTAAGTTCGAATTCATTAGTTGTTCATTAATTGAAACCGACGTAAAAAGATGTCGAAATGAATGCATGTGGGTATATGTGTGTATGCATGCGTGTATGTATATGTGTACAAACTGTTCTGTATGTGCATGTACGCGTACATATATGTGTATGTGTATGTGTATATATATATATGTATGTGTGTGTATGTGTGCATGTGCATGTGAGTGTATGTACATATGTATTTTGTCATATTAAGTGTAAAATTTAAGAAATTTTAAAGAACGTTTTGCCCTACAATTCCATTAATAGGATGATTTATGAGTGAATTATGTATTTAAAAAAAGCACAAAACTATAATGTGTTCTTTTTTAAGCAAAATATTTTGTGCTAATTTTTGAAAACTCTTGCGAAGTATTTCTTGGAATATTTACGTTATTAACCTTCGACCTCTTCCGTCGTTTCTTCCCACATCTAAGGCAGAAAAATACTTTTTTTCTGTTTAACCCCTTCCGTAATGGAATTGCTGTCATTCAAAAAATTTGCTGAGGTTGAAATTAAATGAAATGATTTGAATTGTGGAGTCATTGATAAAATGGTGATGACGGTCAACCCCACTTTCAATAAGTCATGTGATCGCTTGTTTATTCAATACACTTCTATGAATACAAAGGTAAGCTCCTAAATTTCAAATTATGTTATGTAGCAGTTTTGAAAGAAGTATGAGCAGATATTACTATCTGCTGAATTATCAAAGCATAGGTTGTTAATTAAAGCCGGATTAAATGACACAATTCTCGTGATACAGTTCAAATGCATAAACTGACATCATCAATTCTCATAATTTCATATCACACTTTCTCCTAGTATGATTTGCAGAAATGCAGAAGTGCTGAGTGATATGTAAGTGCAGCTGCAAGTTGCTTTTGTGAGAATTAATCAAATAATGTACCACAAAAGATTGAAGACACTCTTTGATTCATACAAATTTTCTGAGCTCAGTTAACTGTTGAATCGAATACTAGCCAACCGTCATAGGAATTATCGAGAGTAATCTAATCACCATGGGTAGCTATCGAGAATAATAATCAGCTATTACGATTAATTATCGACTAATGGTTATATTCTTAACTTATATTTGAATTCTTTTAAGCGAAGTTTGGTTATAAAACAGTTTTGATTACATAGTTATCGAATAGCAATAATTTCACCTGCCGAAATTATAAAGGTAATCCCACTTCTATGACGTTAAACAGGATACAATATAATACTACTATCACTATTACTATTATTCAATCTGACATTTACAGCTTAGGAATGTCTTCGTCTTTCAGAATCTACAAATTCGTTTCAGAAAACAAAAAAAAAAAAGTAACGATATGGTAAGTTTCATTTCTGAAAAAATGACAGTAATGATACGAAAAGATTCATCTTTGGAAAGATAATTACAGCGATGCGGAAAAATGACAATAATGAGATATAAAAATTTTAAATAAAGGAATGAGAAAGAAGGACACAATAGTGGATGATTCCGTAAAGAGGGATTTAGCTTTTCAATGTGATGTAGACTGCATGCAAGATGAATGCATGAATTCAAGTAAGCATACATGCATGCATGCATCAAGTACAGTGAGCCTTAGGTCTACAACATTTCACAAATAACGAGTAAATGAAAACAGCGGTGAAGCTGGCGTCGGTGCTTGCTTGCAGTGGCTGAAGTAGAACGGATACGGGAGGAAAGCTGTCGAAGGAAGGAAGAGTTGTTTAAGGGTGAGAGGCGCAGTTGTGTCATCAGCAGGTGCCCCACTCTTCCGTCCTATCACAGATGTATCCTGACATGAAAAGGAAGAGGGTCAGAGAAAGAAAGGAAAAAATGGAGAACATTTGCGCCTATAGCAGAGAACAGCAAGGCGCGTATAGCGTGGTGGAGAGTAGTGTTTGGAGCGCATATGTCAATAGCGGTGTAGGGCGTCACCGAAGAAACCATCTATTGGTGGATGCGCATTTGCCCTACCCGCCTGAGCTTGTCTGTCTTCCTCTTTCTCTAGTCACCTGTAACCCTTGGATTGTCCTGTGTCATATCGCATACAGCATTTGCGCCGGTTTTATAGGAGGAAGAAAGAAAAATATCGAGGGAAGGTGACGACAGCTAATTGCGCCATTAGCTTGTCATCGTCCATCCATCGATAGTGCCCGAGTGAACTTCACCATGGACCTTACCAATCTCTGATCCAGAAGAAGCTTCCAAAGCGTTAAATTCTTTGGATCAATTGCTTTTATTGCCATGCTCACTTCCCATTCATTCTTTCATTACTGCATTGAATGCCATTAACTTTTAAATACTTAGATTGTCATTTAAAAAATTTAAAACTTAAATTTCAATGCAGCAATGGAAAAATGTTCCTTTAAAGAAGACAAATGATTTTTTCGTATGAAATTGAGAGATATGTTCGCATTTCAGGTGAATTTTACTCCTATGAAATGTGAAAAAAAAAACATATCCGTGCATTTATGATTATACGATATGATAGAGTGGAATGTTGGATAAATATCTTAAAACAGCGAAGCAATATGACTGCTGAAATTTGATACATAAAATTGAAGCCTTCCTGTACTTTGATTCTGAGATGGATCAAGGTGAATTTGAACAGGAGAGGTTTTCTTTTTTTTACAGACTAAAATTACTGGATGTCAACGAAAAAGGTCGGCTTCTCTATGGTTTAAACCAATCGAGCAGGTACAACAAATAATTATTTCTGCTAGAATCTGTACTCTGGTATGAGGTATCAGATGAGCCGACAAGAGCATCAAGATAAATCCAGAAGATGCTCAGGTTTTGTCTCTTCTGCCACTTCTATTATATCATTCTCTTCATCCTCGTCATCCAATCGGCCACTAGTATTGTATCGATGAACAATCTGTTAAAAAACTTACATTAATATTTTTATTAACAATTGGTTTAAAAGTTTATTAAGTATATGTAAACATTCCGGATGCATTAATAATCTAAGTCAGCGGAAAAAATTGGACATGTTTGAAGTTTTAAATAAGTTAAAGACAAATGTAAAAAAGCCTTTTCAGATTTTATTTATCATGATAATTTAAGTTATCATAATAATGCTAATAATATTATGAAAATGATGGTAGCATACTTGCTCGAGGTCAATATCAATTGGAAATAATCCATTTGCTCCAGAAATAGCATCTCGACATTCTGCATGTGTCTTCATCATAGATTTCACAAAATTTGACAACTGAACGCCAATATCTTGCACTGCAAATACATCAACAATAATTATGCTTAATTATCTTGAATTAATTGCAAAAATTTATTACGAGTGATTAAGAAAAAATCCTTAGAAATTTTGCAAGAAAGAGAAAAAATAAGTTTCCTTAAAATTTTTTGCTTTTGACTTTTTTTTGCTTACAATTTTGAACAGTCAAACATTAAAGCGTTATCCATTCTGTATAAATTGAACTTAGTTTTGTACGAGATAATTTGAAGTTGTAAAATGTGAAACCATGTTTCTGATCCAACAGTTCCAATTTTTCCATAACATCTCTCCGTAATTTCATGAATTTCTCATGACTATTCTGTCGGCAACGTAGCATTAGCCTAAAAAGTTTGGAATAAATAAAGTGAATCAGAGAATCAAATTCTAAAGATTTCATAAGCTATAGCTGTTTTCTATGCATTTTAGAAGACGGAAAATTTCCATCGATGGATGGATAATATAATCCAACAGCTTTCTAAGAAAAAAAATTCGAAGTTGAAATTTTCAGAGTATATCATCCAATGTTTTTTCCTGAAATCTGTAAACCATTATTTATGTTATCAATACATTGTTATCAAAAATCGATTGTCCGATTAACTTGTCCATAATTCTCATGAAAAAATATGAGTCAATTACGGGAAAAAAACAGATATGGAGAAATGAACGGGAAATATATAGATGATAAACGTTTTTCACAGAACAACCAACCTGTATTCATAATTACCCGTCTCAACACGATATAATGTTTCATCGAAACTGACTGCCTCTATTTCTTCATCGTCCATTTCTTTCAACTTTAAACAAAATGACAAATATTCAAATTTGGCATCCAGATATTTTTTCAGAGTTAATCTTGTATCCGGGATTGCCTTTTCGACGAACGTTTTCAAGTCATGTACTATTGGATGTAAACTTTTCACTAATCTAAAATTTCAGTCATAAAAAATTCATTAAAATCATAATACTTGTATAAAAAATAACAATTTCAAGAGGATTAAAAGGATATTTAGAGTGAAATATTCAAACTTGTTGCGTTCATGGGAAAAAAAGAAAAGCGCAAAAAGAACAAAGCAAGAATTAGTAATAATGATCAAAAATCATATGTAAATGATCGGTATTTTTGGCATACAATGACATCGATCATTGTTTGAAGATGAATAATCTGATGTTCAAATTGTTAGAATAACTTATTTCATTATTTCAATTTACTATTCAATACTGCATTTTAATGTATCATAAAAATTTCTCTTTTTTTGCGTTTATGGTAACAAATGAAATATGAGAAGTCATAACTGATTCAATTCAAAAATTATTTTCTCATCTTCTGTATCGCCGTTGTCAGAATCAAATAAAAATTTCATCTGGTCGTTTTTAAATTAAAATGATTCCATAGACTTAGTTGTAAATTAATTCTAAACCTAAACGATTTTTGAATATAAGTTTCAAAAAAAAGCAATAAAATGAATAACTGACTTTATAGTATGTTTTTCAAGAGCTCGATGTGTATTACCAAACGTTGACAATGCTTCATTTGTTGTTATAGAGCTTTCTCGTGCAGCTATTTCACAGAATAAATCACCAAATTCTGCAAAATATATATATAGGAAGAGAGAGAGAGAGAAGAGAGAGAGAGAATAGGACTTTTTAAAGACATAAAATGTTTAATTCTGTATTTCATCTTAGTGAATTCAATATATTTACCAATGTCAGTGTTTTCTCTTTTCTCAAGAACTTTCGTCATGGTACAGTGAATATCACTTTTTCAAATTGCTTTGAGCAATTGGTATCCAAAAATTTTCACAACTTTAAGGGATTAATAGACGATGAAAATATAACTGTCACGATTTTAGGAATAAAATGGAAAATTTTCAAATTCATAATTTCTTCAAAAAAGTACAAACATCAACTCTGCAAAAGCATTTACAACAGTGAACAACACTTAAAAGTAAAGCATTCTCAGTAATACAGAAAGCTAAAAAAAATAAAAACAAATTCCAAAATCATATCCCATATTACTGCTTGAAAAAAAGTTCTACGATTCAAAGAAATCAATTCTTCAAGCACCGCTAACGTTAAAGAGAATTTTTTGGTGATCACTAAATCATTTGTTATTATTACGACATAAAAAATTGAAAAGAGTTAATTTGAGGATTTTTAAAAAGATTCATCATCTTCAAATAGTATTTAGATTTAGATATTTAGAATCCAAATGAGCTAAAATGGAATCTGATGAATGATAGCCAAAACAAAAAAAAGATCCCTATTAGCATGAAAATTATTATCTAATTTTTCGAACTGGCTTAATTATAAACAATAGCTGCAGTTCATTAAGAGAATATAGAAACCTTTTTGAGTTCTAGCAATATGATAATGAGAATTGAGTAGAGCACCAAAATATTTGATAAGTTTCTTATACAACTGAGAACAATGCTCTAAGCGATTAAGCTTTTGAAGCAACAAATCATTGCATAATATTGCTCGAGAAAGTCCTAAAGCATTAGCTGTTTCGGAAGTAATTGATTCTACCATACGATGTTTCATCTTTTTCAATGCTATATCTAACGTATGTCCCTGAAAATAAACAATTTATTCGTATTTATCAGCCATCAATAAATAAAGAATATTTGCACACTGCTTATCAAAATATACAATGGCTATTTTAAAATTATTTTCAAATTTAAAGTTAAAATTGTAGAATGATTCCATTCTACCTGCTAGTATCAATTCTACACAATAGCTAATTTCACAAATACTGAAAATTACAGTTTTCTTTTTTTTTTTTTTTAAATCTTAACTTCTTCATACACAGCTTTTTCTTAACATCACGAAATATTCAAATCATATGTAATAAAAGTAATAAAATAATTATTTTAGTATAAAATAAGTAGTCATGACGTAATTATGATTTTAATGATACGTCTATTATTTCAGCGTGAAGGATATTGAATCCAAGTTTAACAGGTCCTTCTGCTTCCTGGATCATCTTTGCAACCGCCGACTTATTTTCTCCCTTCACTAGAATACCATTTATGCTAAAAACATAATATTAGTATAAATTAAATTATTCATACTACCTATTAGAAAGCAATAATTTTAATAAATATAGCACAGTAAAATTGACCATAAAAAAAATTTCTAATCTAATTTAACTTTGCTCAATATGTACTTGCTTTATTACATTTTTCTCCATAGATATAAATAAACCAATTTTTGTTGATTCAAAATTTAAACATTTTCTATAATAATTGACATTATTGCTTTGTTCTAATTTATTGATTGATTAATTAATTATTTCAAATGAGAATTTCACCTAACAATTTCATCACCAGCTTGAATTCGTCCATCCAAAGCCATCGGTGAATTCTCAAAAATTTGTACCACGTAGATGCAGGGACAATATGGTGCACCTCCACCGATTGATACACCGATTACGCCGTTTCTATCTTTCATAATTTCAGCAACATCACCTGTTACTGACATCCCCAATCGATCCTCTTCCATCTGTAATAAATTCGTTATTTCATAAATTTTTAACAGAAATTTATTTTCATTGTTCACAAAAAAAAGATGAAGCATAGTTGAAACTAAATAGAAATGAATTTCAGAATTGCTTGCTATGAATCTTTTGTCTATGTTCAATTCTGCTGATACTTCTAAGACTAGAAACTTAGCTATAATTTATTAATACGAATGGGATCAAAATTTCATGGCTGTTTTTGATTTCATTATGATTCAACTATCAATGACATTCTGCATTCATCTTTCTCTTCTTCAGTATATAAAAATCCCATAATTTTTAGTTGGAAGAAGCGCATTATTAGCAATCATTGCTTGCAGCATGCATTCCAAAAAAAAAAAAAATATTCCCGAAAGTTTAAGAACTCACCACCTTCCCTGTACATAAAACTACCGACTTCTTTCGTTTTTTGAACATTTTCTAAATAATTTATCTTAAGGAATTAATGCTTGCAGCATGCAAAGAATAGTCTGGAACTAACTTTAGCATTTACTATAATGATATTCGTGCAATTATAATTTTTATTAGATATATTAAAGGAAATGAAATTGAAACTTATATAATGAAATCTTAGATTGAGGAAATTTTCATATTTTAGATCTTCTGGATTTTACTCTTACTAAGACTAAATGATTAGGGATGATTATAAAAAAGAAAATGATCTTATCTGCTATTCGAGCAATAATAGTTAACTACTAAAATGCAATGATTAATCATACTTTCAATTTACATTAATCGCTTCGAAAACAAGACTTCTCAAGGCCAAATTTCGAAAGTATTAAAATTCTCAGAAAAATTAGATTAATAATATTTGGCTTAAAATAGAGCTCTGAATGAAAATATACCAATGAAATTACTGATCAAAACTGATCAAATTAATCATTATAAATTATCAAGTTTAAAACCAGCAGCGCATAACGAATATACTTATTATACTAAAAAGTCAAAAAAAAAAAAATTCCCGCACATAAACATCTCACAAATTTAATTGCCAGATTAAAGCTGAAGGCATCAGCATTGTGTAAAAATGGAAAGAATGCAAATACCGTTCTAAAATAAAAAAATAAATTTGAAAAATGCAATATTTTATTGCATCATATGCAAAATAACAAAATTAGTACAATGAAGAAATGATATTGCATCGAGAGACTTTAAAGTTCTTTTCTTTGATAAGACAGCATATTTTTCAGAAGTTACGAACGAAGTTGTCACAATGATTATTTTGATAATTTTATTTTAATATGAACAAATTAAATTAGTAGTCACAAGAACAGGCTTTGCTATGCTTGAAAAATATTTTTGATCATAATAAATCTTCAACATATGAGAGGCATTGCTGCTGCTTGGATAAATATAGCAAGCCAAATCAATATTTAATCTATATATGTAAGTATGCTGGACTTACTCTGCATGTTTCGCATTTTTTTAAGCAAACTTAAAGAGTAAGCTAAACATGGATGCATGAAAGAGCACTGCAACTGTTTTGAAATGTTTGCTAGGATTAGCAGTGCAGGTATCTATTGTATACGGATTTCATTTTACAAATGTTTTTATATAATTTATAGTCAACAATTTATCATTAATTTATCGATTGGCTCTCCTTCTTTTCGAGTTATAATTCTTTGACTTATCCTTATTTTTATTATCATGATAACGGTACTATTCATTATTATTACCATTATTATCATTATTCATTGTGAATATATCAATATGATGTCAAATTAGCTTTTTTTTCCCTTCACTAGCTCCATTTTCCGAGTTATTTATTTTTTTTGCCTATATTTTAAATGTAATTGATTATTGTATTCCATGCTTTTTAGAATGAATTTATTCAGAGATACAAAGTTATTCTGTTATACATAACTTTCTATTACACTTGAGCAATACTTGTTTTTATAATACTTTTTGTGGGGATGCTAAAAATAAAATAAGAAATAAAAGTAAAATCAGATAAAACCAGCAATCCAAATTAATGTTTCAACTATTGCTTTGCACCTAACTAACTTGATCTATGAACTTTTGAAATTTAAGGTATTCTAGGTATCAGCATATTGCACTGGAAGAGTCCGAAATTCTATGTTGCAAAGCACATCTCCCACGTAGTTTAATTCGAATCAACTGATCATTAACTTTCCACGGGTTATCTGGCATTTGCTAGTAAATTTACTCAATATCTGGATAAACACGTTGATACAAGAATTTTGATGCCGAACGTCAATGCAAATAGGTTATACATGAAAGCATTTTCTCTATCGAAAGAGGAACTGAACATAATCCTGCAAACACCAACACAAGAAGGTTTATTTTTGATAAAACAGTACAAAGGACTAGTAACTTTAAATTTAGATTTGAAAGATATGCAAGAAATACACATCAAAAAATTCGTCCATAAATATCACGGATCATTCAGGAGTTTCAATGACTTTCTGATCAACTGAACATACTTCGACTGTACGTAGTGTTGGATAATATACATAAAAATTGAGATCAGTACGAGCAAATGAACCTGGATTAACGAATAAAGTATTTTCTACTTGATAATGGAAATGTTCAAATTTATCCGCGATGATAACGAGATCTGGCAATGGGTATAATGTAAGATAGCTATCCATTTGCCAAAGAATAGGAGATATATGCAGTGGTAATGGCGATAACTGTCCAACGGAAGCAACTGTATGACAGAACTATAATATAAACAATTTTTCAAATCAATATATAGAATCTATGGTTCCCATTTCAAATTTATCAAAAAAAAAAATATTACAAAAACTGGTAATGTTAAGTTATAAATTGACACATATAAAATTATAAAATTATTATTAAAATGTTCAATTTACAGTGGACATATGATTAAAATAAGTTATTTTACTACATTCAGCTTAAAAGATATGCAATTTTGAGTATAAATACTGATGATTACATATGAATTTAACGTAATGCAATCTCGAAAGGAACTAGCATAATAGCCGTGAAATTTTAAGATCTTAAGACTAGAGAAAAACAGAGAACATCGAAATCTTACTTTTTATTTGTTTTAGAACAGAGATATTGAAAAAATAAAAAAGTCTCACATGTTCTGGAATGTCGCATAGTCGATGGCATATGGACTATTTCTGCACATTTTTTTCGTGACGCATGATGACAATTTCCTGATTGGTATATTATATGCGGCATGGATTTGATGCAAACGAACAATTCGGTACATCTTTCATCAATTCGAAAAGTTGAAATGGTAACGGTGGCCTGAAAACAAAGTAATAAAATATGTTCAACTGTATAAAACACAATATTTTGAAAACATGAGTGTAATTTAGATTTCAAATATAGCGATGAAATAATCTTGGAGAATTCTTTTTGCATATTGGCATGAAGAAACTATATGCAACTAAAATTCAAGTGGAAACTGCGTGAATCGGATGCAAGACAGAATTAGATATTTTAAGGCAGATATAAGAGAGCTGAATCATGTGGATATGGAAATTTCATCATTATCACGAAATTAACCTTTCCAAAACTTTTCCAAATAATTTTTTCGGGATCACAGTAAATTGTCTCAACAATATATAGGGTTGCTAAAATGTGGAACGGGACTAGTATCTTTAAAAAAGTTCAAAAATTTGATGAATAATTTTTCACCAAAGATGAACAATAAAGTCAATACAACAGTATCTCGATTATATACATGTTCAAAATAAATTTCTACAAATACTCAACGAGGAAGTATCGAATTCAATGATGGATCATCTGGACCAGGAACGAAAATAAAGTGAACATTACGATCAACAAATATATCTTTTTGCAAGACACTTGCCAAGCGGCGAAATCCATCTAAAACATAGATTATCCGAAAATACATCTAATACTAAATACTACTGTCTATATCTCTATTTAGTTAAGAAAATAGGTTATTTAAGCAATAAATCTTAGTCTATATAGATTCTGAATGATCTGAAAAATCAAATAAAAAAAGAGTAGTGTCATTCCCGACAGAGAACTACGAAACGGTATTTTGTAAGCTATAGAAAATGACACAGCACTATAGAAAACAAACCATAAATGCGGTGATATGTATCAGCTGTACTCATTTGAGAACAAAAATTACCACGAATCTTCAATAAGATAATCTTGGTTAAATAACAATCAACAAACAGAAACGCCTACTTGCTTATTGTGAGCGCACGCATTTGAAACGCTTTGCGAACTTGTTTCCTCAATTTTTCCAAATCCGAATCAGTCGGCATGGTAACCAATCCAAATACGCTTTATTTCCAGAGGTACATAAGTTCAATGGATATACTTGATTCTGTATTATTGCTCATAACAATAATAGATATGTATATAGAATAAAAAGAACATGACAAGATAACAACACTGATATTCTTCAATATCCTAAGAAAAAACTCAACGACAACGATAAGTACACACCAATATAAGCGGGAAAACTCTGCCAAATTTTAAAATTTGAAAAATATTTTCTGCGTCAATATTGTGCAGACCACAGCAAGTGGTATGAAATCGTTGCGATTTCACAAGAAACAGCCATAATATGAAACTAGAATTGTCTCATAGGAAAGTTGATTTGTATAATTTATCAGCGGTGGAAAAAGTGATCAAAATATTCGCAGGATTATATAGTGTACAATATTTCTTATATAGAGAATCAAGCATAATTCCATAAAAGAAGTGTCATTTTTATGATTAAATAAAAAAAATGAGAGAAATTCATTAAGTAGCAAGACATAATCATATCAGGTCTTCAGAATTCGAACCATTCATGATCCATCATGAGAAATATGTCAAATTTTCTTGAAGATAAGTTGAAATTTGAACAAAGAAAAGCTACTGAAGAGGTTGGAATCAAAGAATTTGGAATTAATTTTAGAGTTTAAAATTAAAATTTTGAATTTTTTTTAAGATACACGTCTTTCCGCTTAAAAATAATCGCTATATGATGGACAATCAATTGCTGTTGAAAGTAGAAGAGACAGATAGAATGGATTTATTAAATATATGCTTATGGGAATAACATTGTAAATATTCAGCATCATTTTACATTGATCTATTTTAATAAATGTCGAAAATGTAGAAATTTCATTTGTGTAATTTTAGAATATTCGATTATAAAATTTGTGTAATGTATGAAAGAGTGAATTTATTAAATATATTTATTGCTATATATCCTAAATCTTTAATCTTGCCAGGATATTCAATATTTTTGAATCAAGCTCAAATATGAAAAAAAAAGAAAATCGAAAAGTAGAAGAAACAGATTGAATGAATCATCATTCTGCAATAGGCAGATATTTGAATTTGAGTTTGAGATACTGGTATCTCACTGCTTAGGTTTTAGATTTCAATGTAGAATAACGATTTTGAAATCAAAAACCAATGACCTTTATCCTATTTTCTCATATTTGATATTTTCAATTGTTTTTAAAATAATATTTAAAAAAAAGAAATTTTATAAAATGATTAAAAAAATTAATCAAAAAGAAAAAATAAAAACATATAAATGAAAAACACATCAAAAAACTAAAAAATAACTTAAACTATAAAAAACAGAAATACGTCATATCAAAAATAAGATATAATTAATTTTGTAAAAAAAAAATATTAAATTTTTTACATTTTAATTCTATTACTCATCACTATAATAAAACATCTTCTGATACGCAATACCAAATAATAAAAAAAAAATAAAATTTTTCAAATCTTTTAGACCACAACTAAATATTTTAAATAAACTAAAAAATTAACCTACTAAATAACCAATAGACCAATCCTTTCAATACTCTAAAGAAGTTAACTCTAAAACAATTGGCATAAAACTAAGATTTGCACACCACAAATCTCAGAACACTGACCATAAAACAAATAGAACAAGAAAAATTATAAGGGTAATTTTAGTCAAAAGACCATTAAAGCATTTATCTTAATAAAACACTTATGAATCGCAAAAGAATGAATAACATCACTCGAAGTACAATAAATACCAACATTAACACCAACAGGCAAAAGACAACGATTATCAACATCAAAAAGACGATAATTACCTGCTTGATTCTCTATATACAAGAATATTATATTATCACTATATAATCCCGCGAATATTTTGATCACTTTTTCCACCGCTGATAAATTATACAAATCAACTTTCCTGTGAGACAATTCTTGTTTCATATTATGGCTGTTTCTTGTGAAATCTCAACGGTTTCACACTACTTGCTATAGTTTACGTTTAGATATTTGGGTGCACTTTTTTTCTTATGGCTTCGGTTTTTTTTAATCGAGTTTTTCGTTTATCACTATTCACTGCTTTGCTCAGTCCATTTTATCTTGCATGTTTTATCTATTTCAATCTTTTAAACTTATTATACGGTATTCTCGCTCAAAATATTTTTCAATTTCAGAATGTTTTCGTGGAAATTTCAGTCAAATTTTTTATTCCTTAATAGCCATTTCAAGGTACTTGCAAAAATGCTGAGTCAGTTTTTCAACAAAAAAAAGAAAAAACGAAAAAGAAAACAAAAGTCAACAAACATTTATGGTTGATTTAAGATTGCGCGAACAATTGTAACCAAAAAGAAAAAAAAGTTTGAGAAAGAGCAGTTAAAAGAATATTTGATAGCTTATCGAGGAATTGTTTTTTATTTTAGAAGTATGCCAAAATATTATTGCGATTACTGTGATACCTTCTTGACACATGATTCACCATCTGTTCGAAAAACTCATAATGGTGGCCGAAAGCATAAGGTTAGTTTAGGTCATTATTTGCATTGCTGGCATTTTAAAGAGTTTTTTATGATTCATTTAGCTACAATATTAGGGAGATAGTGATTAATATCAGTTTATATGATGCATTTTAGGATTAAATATTTGTTTCCCATTATTTATCCGTTGGACTAGTCTTACATTTATTTTATTATTCAACAAGGATTTCTTTTATGAATGTCAGGTTGTATTATTTCACAAGAATGAATGTCAAATGAACTTGTTGTGATATATACGGGCTATTTCTTTTACTGCGCATAGGATATAATTAAAAATTATGGAACAAAGAGGACCCCAGCACAATTGTTTAGAAAAGTCGAAGGTTTATTTTAGGAAAATGTACGAATGTTTTATCAAAAGTGGATGGAGGAACAAGCACAGAAGTTAGTTGATGCTACTGCGCGAGCATTCACGCAAGGTCGTATGAGTAGTAATCAGGGAACTGCTCCTCGAATGCCTATGATATGTTTCCTTTTAATTTTGCGTGAAAACAGTTTTAGAACTTTATTGTATCCTGTTATAAATAAAATCATTTATGCGTGCTGAAGGTATTGACGTAAGCTTAGCTTTTCGATGATCGATTTCTTTTAAGCTTATTGATCAATTTATAGAATATGAAGATTGCGGATTGAAGCTTTAATATCGAGGCTTCTCCCTTTTTTTTTGTATTGAAAAATTAGAGCAGAATTCTTTGGAAGACTTTTTTCTTTTTGTGATTCTTAATAACATAACTATTTTATCTGATATTCATAAAACATATGCTACATCTTTATCAACATAATATAGATTAGAAATTGTTAGTAGTTAATAGTCTAAATGAAGTATCTTGTTCTTGCAATATTCGGATAAAATGTTTAGTTTCATTGGGTTAATTTATTCTCTATTTCATTGCTTTAATGAATTCACGTGAACTTTTAAGTGAAATATAATTCATTCTAGTATTAATGATTATGTTCTGCATAATATACTCTCATTAGCAAATTTTTAGGCAGTGGGTGGACCAAGACCATCGATCAGAGCACCAGTTGGTGGTCCTCCAATTCGAGGCCCAATGCCATTTCCCTACCCATCAATGGGTGCTCCAATGGGAATGATGATGAGGCCACCGTTCATGACGACTGGACCTCGCCGCGAAATACGATAATGTTTCTATTGCTATTTAGCTATTTCTGAAAGTAATAATATCTTCAAAATTTGTGCTTAGATCTAGATCGTGAAATCTCTAGAAATTATTGAGGAAATCATACTGATTGTTCAATCTTTATCTTTTAATTTTAATTATAATTGAACGAGATATGTTAAGTAAGTTTTCATTGCTTGGCTTTTCAAGCCTTCAGTTGTTTCAATTACTTTTTTTATCTCTATGCTCATAATTTTGTGCACGAATTATAAATGTATGAAGTTGAAAGTTTTTCACTTCAGTTTTTTAAATAAAAAATGTATTCATTCTTGAATGTGAACGCATGATATTTGAGACGATCATAAAATAGTATACTAAAATTAGCAGAGCGAAAAATTGAATGGAGAATCACAGAAAATGACGAAATGATCTAAATAATGGAAATTATGATCAACATTAATAAAAACACATTTAAATAAACGTACAGAATGATAGAATTGGTTGCAATCTTGTTGTCATTGCATGTTTATTCGTCAATATTTATTTAGTTCCATTAAAAGGAAGTTTGTTTCGTTGAACTCTATGAGATGTTAGTGCAAATCAGTGTTGTTATCTCTGTTCCAAACTTTTATCTTCATTCCACAAGTATTTATTCGAGCGACATTATGAAATCAATCGAATATATCCTACTTGCGGTGCAACTAACTAAACAGAGTGAATGAAATGAATGGAGAGCTAGTGAAGAAAATGATACTCTTCTCATCCATCGCAATGGCTAACAACTTATTTTCTAATGTAGTTTGCAATTTTTTAAGATCAAAAACGAAATTATTAGCTAGCAAATACTTATGATTCCCCAGGAATTTAATATTATATTACAACTGATGCTATTGGAAGCAAGTATTACCAAATGTTTATAACTTTCTAAGATTTGATATCATATTATAGCCAAATTGGCAAATATTTATAACTTTCCAGAATTTAGTCCATATTACTCGAAATATTTATAGAATATAAAAATGTCTTGATTATCTTATATATTTATATTATAAGATATTTCGGTATTGGACAGCTTTGTTTGATTAACATTCATTCTGCTAATTTCTAATCATCGCTTGTAATAGATTTTTTTTGAATTGAAATCGTTGTAGCCATGATAGTTTTTGTTTCATTGTTAATTTTATAAATTTTTTCTTATTAATTTGTTGGTTTTTCTTGTTTGCTGTTGGTTGTTCTTAATAATCATCATTTGCAAAAACGATTTCCGTCAGTAAGTTATATTTCTTGAATAGGAATTGGAGCATTACTTTTGCGATTAATTTGTTTCTTTCTTCATTTTCATAATTTTCTATAATTTCGATTTCTTGTTGTAGCCAATTTAATTCTTCGCCCTTCAACCATGTTGATACTTACCACAACAACTATAGTTTTTTAATCCTTTAAATTGCAAGTCTCTTAGTTGTTCCATCGCTGAAGTATAACGAAATGAAATTTTTGTCTTCTGTATTACTCCGATTCAATTCTGTCAAAATTTGGAGATAGTCGAGATTAACTTTGTAACCAATATAACATTGAGAATTTGACCATAAATTATTTCTTATATTTGAGTTTTAATTGCTTTATTAGATAGCAGTTCTTATCCCGATAAGTATTGTGAATAATTCAATTGCAATATCAGATTCGGCAAAAATCAAGAACGTTTTTTTTCCTTTGATTTTGCATATTTACAACTGTGCTATGCTGTACTCGATGCATAAGTTAAACCATGACTTTGGATTTCATTTGAAAAGTTGTACTGTATCCTTTACAATTTTTAGCCATTCATCTGTGAACTTAGTCTATAATTTTTTTATCTTCTTCACTCATTATTTGATTCCAAAAAATATTCTTCTATAAATTTTGGAAAAATATTTTAAATTATATCGTTAGGGACGTAAAATCTAATGGATCATATTCAGAGGTATGAATTGTGAAGTAGACCTAACAATGAAGACATTCCTTTATTTTCTTGCGAATGTTACACAGTGTTGCAAATTCTTTATTTCATTTAACTCCAATTCGTTGCCAAAGAATTCAAGAACTCATTTCAAACTTGGATAATTAAACATCTTCTAATATGATAAGTTTTTTTTTTTTAAGACGACAACGAACTCAACAATTAAGATTTCGATAAAACAAATTAATGACTGTAACAATATGAAAAAGGGACTCAATATGACCCTTGATATTGTCCATTCTACTGAATAAGAGCATAATGAGCAACATGACCACACAGGTTGGAAGCCGAATCAATGTAGCATAAGCAAAAAAAAAATTCTTTTAGTAGATAGCAACCTTTTTATAGAAAGTTGTTAACAAATTTCAAACACTAAATAAGCAAACAATCTAATGGAAATATTTTAAAAATTGCACTTAAGTTTTGTAGTTATACTGGAAATATTCACATATGAATTAGACTATAGTATTTTGCTACTGAATATCATTGCTGGTGGAGAACAAAAATGAGAATTATGTAAACGATTCATTACATAAGACACCGTAACTTTGTTTATATTAAGTGATGAGTCATAGAAAATATAATGATTCAGTCACAATAGTCACCGTCTTTATTTAGAACATATAAAAACGATTACTAAAATGAATCAATTTACAACATTTTGACGCAAATTAATTCTCTGTGACATATTTACTTATGAATTTTTTATATTTTCTTTTATCGCGGGACTTCGCATTGATTCGCGACAAGATCTCTTTGAATCGTAGGCAGTTCTCATTATGATACTAATATTCCAAAAACTTTGTTGATTTAACTTGATTCTGCTCGATCTCTTCCTGCAGTGATTTCACTGAATTCTGATTATGTGAAAGAAGTAATCTTGTATTCAATGAAGTTTTATTAAAAACAAATTTTATTTCTTGATGTTTATCTCGATATAATCAAATGCTTTTGTAATATAATTGTCTAATTTTTGTTTCCCTAACAAAAAAAATTACCTTTTAAATAAGGATGCTGCTTAAAGAATTGTAAACAATTAGATTTTGACTTATCATCCTTCAAGTTACAGAGTGTTTTCAACAAAATTCTAAATATTTTCACTACGAAGAGTCGTTATTCGTTGGAAATTTCATTTTTCGTTATTCGTTGGGGATATCGTTTTTACCACGACCGATTACTTCTAATTCTACCACAACTCTGAATACTTTTCTTCTACCAACGACATTTTTATTTTTTTTTTAATATTTCAATGATGCTATCGATAGTTCTCTATTATATTAGGCGTCGAAAGCCGCGAGCAAAGTTTATCGTGCCACATTTCATTACGCAACCAAATAATCTGTCAAATTTTCATCCCGAAAATTCACAAAAATTTTGGTGCCCGAGATGAGATAATGTCTATCATCAGTCTTGAAGCTTCTCAACAAAGCAAAGTTCGATCCATCACGAAGTCTGCGTAGAGAAGAATTACGTCAACATAGAGGAATTAAATTATTAAAAAGAGATTTAAAAGCGTCGAACTCTGCATTGATATGCTCAAATCAATAAACCAAATAAAATTGGCTAAAACTTATTCAACGAACAATGAAAAAAAAAATAAATAAAGAAAAGTATGCGGAAATGGGCGATGATAATAAAGGTAATTTAAACTATCACTAAAAAATGTCTATGAATTAAATCCACAATAGAGGTTAGGATTTATCAGTTCCATAATGATTAAGTCAGCAAAAGAGGAAAGAGTTATCTCTACAAAAAGAAATCTATTCACATCACGCAACAGTAAATTTGCAACAGCTGCTATTTAACGACGTTTACTGGCAACCTAATTCTGGAGCAGCTTCAAAACAGCAGTTCGTCGCCAAAATATCCTAGACATCCAGAACTGAATTCTTGATATTCTGTTTCAAAAAAGATTCTTTATTAGCTATGAAAAGTTATAATATCACTCCGCAGAATTATAAATGTCATGAGAAAAGCTTTAGAAGAAGAATATGGTAAATCTCATATTCTTAAAAAATAACTTTACATTGAATTACGCTTAATCAAAAGAAATGATCAAGGGTGAAAATAACCATTAAAACAATGGAAAGAATTTTATAACTGGATGCTATAGGTAAGAATTTACAACATTCTAGTATGGAAGTTGTCATTGAAAGTAAATTACATGCATGGGTATTAGACAAACTGTATCAATTAGAGAAAAAACAAGAAATTTGAACGGTCAACAAGCTAAGACAATTTCTGACAGAACTGGTGCAATGAAACAAACACACAAAATATCAAATTCTTAATAGAGAGAAAACAAACAGTAGTACAATAATACAACTTAAAACAAAACGAGCTTCATATAGTACCAAGGGTGCTATACAAAACAAGCTTCATATGTTTTGTACATTTTCGGCCCTAGTTACATTGAAGCAATCTAAACGAAGCTGACTACAGAATCAAAGAAAGATTCTATGGGTAACAAAGCTAGAAGCATGCGTACTTTGCAATAAAGATCATTAAAAAATCAATGCTCTATTTATTCCACACTTAGACACCGACTGGAATATCTGAGAAAAAATCCATGCATGTCTTCGAACAGGTCATGCAGCAAATGATTGCGATAAAAGAAAAACTTCATGTTTCTACTGCAAAAATCTGTACAATACAGTTTTATTTAGCTTCGTTTTTTTTTATACTATATCATAGCAAGTATAAGAAAGCTATCCAAATAATGGAATCAAATAAATAAAAAATAGATTCGACGGCAATAGCGAATTCAATAACCAAACAAGAACTGCAGGTTCTTAAGGTTCTTAAGCAAATCTTGTTCAAAGAAATCATTGTATTCAATCTGAAATATCCGAGAAACTAACAAAAAGCTTCAGCATTGTTCTACATCACTATTTAAAGATTTAGCAAATCGACTGAGACTTCAAAAATCGAGTAAAAAGAATTATTTCGTTTGTTAATATGACACCAAAAACATGTTTTACTATAAACGTAGAATTGGAAATGAAATTTGGAAAAGAATGACATTCCAGGCAATTGTGATTGGCTATTTAACAAATGAATTACAAATAGTTGATTTAAGCATAAATGAATTGCAATCCATAAAAATCACAAAGTATGCTGATTGATCTTAAGAGTTCTTGGGAGTAACCTGAAATACTCAGTGTAGCCAAACACTTTTTCGAATTTTCCGAGATGATTGAAATTTCAATCGAATTAGCTGCTTCACAAAAAAATTGGATCTATGTATTTGAATCAGGATATGCGGATAAAATCTACGTATATTCGTAAACTTATTTGTATCGCTAATACCACAAATATTTCAGATATAAATCAAGAAAATTAGAATTAATAGGCATTCAAGAACAATCGAATGAATGCTTATGAAGATACTAGAACAGAACGTTAAGAAACATATACAGTACAAATCAGTTGGTATGGAAAGACTCAAAGATCAAATTAAACACAGTAATTTATCTTGATCGATTAAAATCGTTAATCAAACGACTTCAGAGTAATTTTTAACTTCTTAACCGATACAATGAAATAATTCAACAACAGCTGCAATCGACATAATCGAAGAAGTACTTCTCGAAATAATCAGGCTGTAATATATAAATGATAGATACGTATCTATAGTCTAAAGTTTGAATTTAAACAAAGATTAAACATAGTGCGCCAAAGAAGCTGTCAAAATTGAAATAATCATTTACTGCTAATAGAACGGTTATCAATTAGTAATCCGACTGTAGCGAAAAACTAGTACTACAAAGAAATGGCGTTCTAGCCTGACGATGATTTCCTTTCTGATCGTGACAGAACTTGGCGTAGGTGATTTTCCTTTCATTCCCCACAGATTTCTTCAATTTCTTGTTTTCGTATTTGAAATAAACTTCAAACTTTGGTAATTAGACCTTTATTACAATAATTTCCGATAACATATTAACAAATGTAATAAATACAATTTCAATAATATAAGAAAAAATTCTAATAACGATAACATAAATGAATAAAAAAAATAGGGGATCCAGCGTATAAACCCATTGATCGAACCGAATTGCTGGAAGTATATCCACTATAATGGTTTGGTGTTAGACCCTTCTTTTGTTTGATATGTGTCCTGGTATGAATATGAGAAATAAGGGGTTTGTTAAGGTATGGGAATTAGAGCTAATTGGATAAAAGGCGAAAAATTTTTAGCTTACACTGTATATTATATCAATACGCACGTATAATATATACCCATTAATGTAAAAGCAACACAAAGGAATAACTGATTTTCTTCGCCGATTTTCTATTTCTCTCGTGATTTCAGCGACAATCGGGAGGCGAACAGGATTTAGAGGCTAGGCTTTCTGATTCGGAGATCTCTAAAGGATACAAATATCCTACAGCGCGAGTTAACCGCATGGCATTCGATATTTTCAAACACAGCAGATCGACATTATCCATCTCTCCCCTCGATCAGCTTTTCTACTCGACCCATTTTCGAGGAATTTTTAGGACCTTCTCCTTTTAGTAATACCAATTCGTCACTGTTTGTTTTCGTTGTACGCAATGCGAGGATTTTTATGCGCTTTTCGTGTCCTTTTCCTCAATTCTACCAAACACTTTTCTCGCCATATGTTCCAGAAACGTTGTAAATTATAATGAGGCCATAAAAAATTCCCTGGACATAATACTTTCTCTCCATTCCACTCATATTCTGCCAATGGTCTTTCGTTTACTAAGAATTCAATCTCGGTTATCATCTTGATGAATTCGCTTTCTTTCAAGAGATTCTTCTTCACTATTCACCGTAAGATTTTTTTTGCAACTCCAACCATTATTCTTTCATATATTTCCTTGCCATGGATCTCCAAGAGTAATGAATTCCTATCTTAATGGTCTTTGTTCTTGAATGCTATTCTCTTGAATAACCTGGAAACTAAAACGAAGTTCTTGACACTGTCAGACACTAAAAACTCTGGATGTAGTTTTCGGCATATCTTGTAAAATGCTTGAACAAAAGTCGCAGCAGACATGAAAATTCTTTCATGACTTCCATATGAATGGCTCTTGTGACTAGACACATGAATAGAACTATCCAGGACTTTGGCCTGTTCCATTGTCCTTCACCCGCATAAGACCAAAAAGATCTATCCCGATTTTCTTGAAGGTCTGTTCCATTGTCCTTCACCCGCATAAGACCAAAAAGATCTATCCCGATTTTCTTGAAGGTCTGTTCACAATCATCGTTTTTGGTAGATAAGCTGGGAACTCTGGCTGTTCAAAAGATATAGCATTCCACCTGTTATATCCTTTACAGAGTTTCCCAAGAATAGTTTTGAGTATGCTATTCCATGAAGTTTCCAATATGTTTGATGAACTTTGACTCATTTTTAGAAAATGATGTTTCTATCACCTAAAGTTTTACCATGAAACTCACTGATAGCAAAAAGTGATACAATGATTTATTCTTGTTTCCGTGACAGCTTAACCCGGCACTAAATCTATCCTCAAAACTTTCAAACCATAAAACTGATGCTGTAACGTGGTAAGCATTTGAGTAAAGTAACTATATTATTTTCCAAATACAAAATATACAAATGTGCTATTGTTATATTTGCTAGTTTTAGCTATGTTGACAGTGACACTCTCTAGTTTCCTTTTGAGCTTATATCTCCTAACATTTTGACACATTGCTTTGACACATACTTAATTTCTTTTAATTGGAGGAGACGTGAAACATCTTTTCGTGATACTGATGAACAATCAACTCCGCAATTCTTCCTCTACATATGAAATATAGAAAGGTCATTAATTCTGATCGAGACCATCTAAGTCTCCCTAGACTTCTTCAGATACCATCTGTATCACTAATCCTCATTTTTCTACGAGTTTTGAAATACTTCGGATTGAGCGATTCTCATCATCAATTTATTCCCTGGTCGTAGTCACTAGAAGTAAACTTCCTATATTTTGTAACTCTGTAAGGCTTTTTAGTTTTCCTTTTTTTGCCATAGATCTTAGAGCAAATAGGACGGTGCGGATTAATTTCTGTATGGACGAAAAATCGTTCTACATCAATGATTGTTGCCTTAGTTGCCGATGTTATTTCCGTACGAGTCAGTAATCCTAATGCCATACAAATTTATTCTTGAGTTTTTTCGCCAATTTCTTGTTTTGGCCACTCTTCTACTGTATATATCATCCGGCCTGGATCATTTTACCATAGCGAATATCTTTCAACACCTTTGGTAGCGCTCCTCGAAAGGTTAAATTAGCAGGATTTTCAGCTATTTTAACATGATGAAATGTGATTCCTTTGACTTTTATTTCAGGAGGTCTTTTTATCCAGTATATAAGCACTATCAGTCCACATATAAGCATTCTCTATTTGACTTTCTTGCCTTAAAAACTCTATTGTTCTCGCTCCTACTGCTACTGCAAGCAATTCCAATCGTGGAATTGTAATTTCTAGCACATCTATGGATGCTTCGGTTAACTTCTCACACTGATATATATCCTGTTTTTTCAACTTACCATCTCAATTAGTGCCGCTTTGCCATATATTTTACACTAACATCTTCCATAGTACTATAACAGGACAGAGTAGTCCTAAAGGATCAAAAATTGTAGTACTTAGTGTTTTGATATATTTGATAGTAAATTTTCTTTAATGATATGCCATCTCCACTGAAAAATAGGTCTTTTTCTCTATTTCGTTTGATGCCTAGGAATTTTTTGGTGACTTCCGTTTCTTTCCGCTAATAATTTTCTTCGTTGATGTCAAAATCCGTATAAAATTCTCTCAGATTCATTTTTGTTTTTGCAAGCAATCTCTTTGCTACATCCACTTCTAATTTCTTTTTTCACACTCTCAGCTAATAATACTATGTTATTAACATATATTCTCCTTGCATAAGTTGCAGGAGGGAGGAGGAGTTATATCTGAAGTCTCAGATATAACTGAAATTTCATTATTGAGCTGATATCGTATGACTGCAGAGAGCAAAAATAGAAAAGATTATTCAAAACGGCACTCTTTTGAATCGGTAAATAGCAATGTTTTCTGTGGTCGTTTCTTTCCTGATATCTTCCAACCACAAGAATCTAATAACATCTCTATCATCTTATGGAGTCTTATTTGTAGAAATCCCTTCTCTACATCTGCCATTATTAAGTAACGTGTATGTCTGACACGTAATATTATTCCTACCAACGATGGCAGCATATCTGGTCTTCTGTGCAATCATTCGTTTAGGAACGAACCTTCTATAGTTTTTGCATCAAACACTACCCGCAATTTCGTGTAGTTTTCTGTGGATTTATCACCATATCTATTCGTTTTTTACGCTTTCCCTTCTTTACCTTTTCTATAACTCCTTGTGGAATAGTTTTTTAAAATAGGCATCGTATCTTTTAGAAGAGTCTTTTCTACATTTTCTTATTGTGGATTTCAACTCTAGAGCTATGCCATGTACATTTGATAGGACAAAATCGATTTTTCCATGGCCAGCTAACGACACATCTTCCTTCTTCATCTCAAATTATCGACCTTTGAAAGGCATTCATTTCTTAGTTTTCTTTGATTTGGTCATTGATTAGTTGTAAACCTTGTTGCATTTGTCGTTGTTTGATTTCGATATTCTACACGGTACTGACTGTAATTTCCGGATGTACCCTCTCTTACAGTACCTCTTGCAGTATTTCTGTATCGATCACAATCCAGTCTGATTCCTCTGATCTTATTGGATTAGAAATTGCTAACTATGCAATCGTTTCTATCCCAACTAGTATATTGGTATTCTCTATTTCTAATTACTAATTCTAAGAGGTGTCGGTTTGTTCATATCGTATTTTCCTAATAATCGATTGTGAATATATGCTGAACATTTATTATATTTTCCAGCCGTTGTTTTGATTCCAATCGTTGTCATTATGTTAGAATAACTTTTGCTACTAGCGATTCCTGCAGTTTTTATTCCGTTCGTAGGTTTCTCCCAGTATCAGACCTAATTTATTAACCGTAGCTTCGGTAATCAAATTGTATTTACTTCCCGAATCCAAAAAGATTAATTAATGCCTTCTCACATTTTTCTCGATCGAATGTAACTTTCCAAATCCAAAAAGATTAATGCCTTCTCACATTTTTCTCGTTCGAATGTATTAACTAACAATACTTTTTTGCACATCATGTATGTCTTGTTTCCTGAATCAACCTCTACTTCAGCTGTCGTAACTATCTTCGGCTTTTCATAGAATGATTTCTCAAACCGATGTACCTTCTTTCTGCACTGTTTCTCTCGGGATGTTACACAGCGCACTGTTGTGATTTGCTTTACAGTGAAAACATTCAATTTCCTTCTGCATTTTTCTGTTATATAAGACCATTTTAAGTATAAATTTGCATAATCCTAACTCCTTTAGTTTTTCTAATCTCACTGCTACCGTATACTCTTTACAATTATCATTTCAATGATCACCGTTGCAAAATACGCAAGGCAATCTTCTTTTCCTCTCTGCTGGTTGGTTTTTTTTACTCGAGATTCGACTGCTGTCGCACAAATAATCATTCGTTTCATCTTTTGAGAATTAGATTTAGTCCTAGTATTCTGGGAACAAAGAACTCATTTCACGTTGCCGCAACATTTTTGTCGATAGATGCCGCACATTCTTTCTTAATTTCCATTTCCTACCTTTGTTTCGTGACTTCTAAGATATCTGTAACCTTTATATTTCTTTTAAGAATGTTATTACATGGTGTATCGTCCATCCATCCAGCTTTCCTTACTTCTCCTTTATGAGATTACTTAAGAGGTAATTCGGCAGTTTTCCATTATGATACTCCATAGCTGATTTGTCTAAGTTCTCTTCTAAATCTTTTAGTTGGGAAAAAAAGTTCAATAATTGACCACATTTCTGTTTGACCTGTCAAAATTCTGCAACACGGTATATAAATCCAATATTCTTCTTTGTTCGTCGCTGAATTGCTTCCTCAAATTTCTTCATGGCTAATGCATAATTCTCTTCATAACAGCTAAATCGCTTGCATTTTCTATCGCCTCTCCTTTCAAACATCCCACTAGGTGCACAAATTTCCTTATAGCTTTTATTAATCATCTCTTCAAATTGTTTTATAAACAGATCCAAAAGTTTTGGATTTCCATCGAATTCTAAAGTTTTTATTTCGAGAGGTTTTTACTTGTCGTTACCAGTTTCTCAATTATTTCACTTAAGATCTTTCTTTTATTTTTTCTTTCACTTGATTTTTCATATTGATTCTTCGTATAATGGACGAATCCGTCTATTTTTTCTAATAGAAAGTGCATTTTGTGACTATTGCTAAATAAGCATTCTTCTAAGTCCAAATAGGGCTTATATAAGTCGATCTCATAATTCTCATCTTTATATTTGATAGACCGTAATGTGTCTTTCCATTCTTTATTTCATTAATTATTTTTAGATACCCCTTCGTAAACATCCTTTTTCTGTCTGAGATCCACTTGCCAAGTAATTCAACAATTGTCGCGAATATTCTTTCGCTATATCTCCAGTAAAATATTACGTCACGTTTACTCTTTTTCTCTACTTTCTCTCATATAACATCATTATTCTGTTTCTAAATACTCTGATACTGTTATTATATTGTATAGCTAGTGAAGATATTTAGTCTGCTTTTCTGTTGTAATCTCATCAATTAATCTACTCAGAAATTTGTACTTCCCTCTATAAATAGCCTCCTAAATCCGGTTATAATTTATTCTATCAACATCATTTGGCTTTGAACTTTTCTTCTATCTTCTGCTTTTTATGTTTTCTATTCGCGTAATATACGTTTATCTCTTTCTCACAGATTAACCTCATTTCTGAACAAATTATTAATTCCAACATATAGATATTGCAGATTAAATTTTTAAATTTGAATATTAGAGCTCAAGGGTTTGAATTGGATCGTTATTAAGTGGCGGGAATGTGTCGTGTACGCTTAAAGTTTTTATGATTATCTCAAAATTTTCTGAAGTTAACAATTTATCTTTCCGTTCTATTATTATAATTTTTTAACAAAGTTCATATTTTGACGTTGGATTTTTTTATAATTCTAATTCTATTCTTTCCTTTTTAGATTTCATCAAAGTTACCATTTTTATTATCATTATTATTTTTCAGTTCATCGAGAACTATAGCATTTATTAATGTTTTTCATTTCTAAAGTTCTACTTTCCTTTTCTCATTAAAGTTCGTTTAGTTATATACTGAAAGTTATCCAGAAATTGCATTACTATATGTTATCATCATTGATCAGTTTTTGAGATTCAATTTACTTCTTCGTCTAAGTCATCTTGACCGCTAAATTAAAAGTGAGGAATTGAAGCAATAATTAAGTTTGCTTATCACTTCTAATAGTAATGACGAGAATTTGTCCATTGATAGTACTTTCGATAATTATCGATCATATGCCTAAAGACTAAGTTAAGTGATGAAATTATTTGATTGCATCTTATTTCTATCTGAAATTTATGAGGAAAGATTTTCTTATTTATTTTGTGTCTAGAGACTGATTATTTTGGTATTATGACCTCGTTACATCAATAATAGCCTTTATCAAGCTTTATACAATATATATATATATATATATATATGATATTATACACAGTATGCCTTCATTGGTAAAATTGTCGCTATATAAAGAGATGACCAACATCTCTTTTAGCCCAAATTTTGTTGAAAATTTCGTTCGTGTATACTTGCACCAATTTGTTTGTTGTTGTGAAATGCACAATGAATAATGATGTTTACTGCATAATAGGAAAATGATAACATCTGTCATTATTATCTATTTAAATTTTTTTTAATAAACTACCACGTATATCACTAGTGTGCAGATTTTTACGTTTCAAATAATTCATGCATAATATGTAATTTAATTGTGTTACATAAATTTGTTGTAGTATCAAACAAACATCATATAGTATTAAAATAAGATATTTTTTTTTTTACTCTGTTTATGTAAACAAGCAAGTTTTTAGAAAGCATTACAAGTTTATATTTTAGAATTAGATATAAAAACATTCGAAAGAGCAGTATCGTTTTATGGCAGAAATCGAGTTGAGCGTATTCTCTCCGAGAAATATGAGAAAAGAGGTGCTCGATTGGAAAAACTCTACAAAATTTTATGGGCGTGAGAGATTTTTGTTTAACTTGTCGATGCTTTTGAAATTCAGGAAATGAATTGTTTTATTTCTGATAGACTGTTCGCTTCTCTGAGATTAAAATCATCCTTAATTGCTTGCCTTAATCATTATTTTGACTCTTTGTACTAAATATTTATCATTTCTCCTGTTTTATGACGATAGCTCTGTGAAAATCGACATAGTTTTCAAAACCCTGAAAAGTTTAACAAAGATTTGGATTAGGTATATTTGTCATTTTTCTCCATTCTTATCAGTTCAACCACTATAACCTAGTAGTGTAAACAATTTTTTTAACATAAATTATCTGTAGGCCTACATGGGAACCAGCGAAACGAATCAATGCACAAGTTCCTTTAATTGTGGAAGCATATGAAAAAGAAAAACAGAAAGCTGCTTCAAATGACGAATCCAATGGAACAATTACTGAATCTTTTGAAACAACTACTAAATCTAATGCACAAAGTCCTAAACGAACTCGTCAGTCTGTGACTCTTCCAGCAGTAAGTATACTTGATAAAAGGATACAAAAAAAAGGTATTATAAGGGAATAATTTCATAAAATTTTTCATGTTAATGATCGGTTTTGCATTTCTTGAGATTCCACTAGCTCAGTTGTGGAGCAGTGCAATCTTACATTTCCATTATTTGTATCAATTGAAGTAGAAGTTTTTAGCCTGTTGATTGGCATAATAACGATGTCTTTTTTGCAGAAAAAAATTAAGATTGTCGGCGTAGTTCGTGATAATGGGCGGAATGTCGAAAATTCGACATTATTGGTTGAGAAGTAAGCGTTTTTTTATAATAATAGTACTCGCTGATATTCCAAATTTTATTTATTAAAATTATGAGTTTCTTGAACTTCTTACGATTTAATTTTTGATTACTCTATTTAGTCTTAGCTATGCCTGAACATGATAATACACGAGTTACTTTAGATGGATATGCATTTATATAAAGTCAGTCTTTTCAATTTAGCCTTTCAATCTTAGTAATTCTTTAATGTAGAGAGCAATTTTCTTTTGTTTTTTTTATAGCGAATCTAGTGGTGAACAGTGGTGTATGCAGTATGAAGACATCAAAAGAGAATATTCGATTGAATTGATCGAATTTTTTGAAGGATGCGTCTCTGGTTTCACGAAGTGATCTCTAATTACTTTGCTAATACTTTCCAAAAGATATTAATGTCAGTTTTCTTTTTCTGATTAATCGAGAATATGTGATTCGTTCACAGTCAAGCACCCAGCCACAACAAAAAGCAAAAACAAAATTATTATAATTACTGTTTGGTAGGTGAATGTATATTTGTATTATAAATAAATAGTTTGAAAGTTAAAATTTGAATTTCGTTTTGATTTGTTTATACTAGTTTACATTTATTTATCGATTTATTTGCTATTGTATATAATGGTTATTCTTTTATGATTGTTCATATCACTCTTGTGAAGATGAAGTGATTTTCAATTTTTTTTTCTTTTTTTTTGTATTTCGCTGATATCAAAAACTATTCTTTAGTTACTTTCAAGAATTCTCAATATAGAAATGGTGAAGTCACACTTACAAATTTTGCAAAAGCAGCATATATTTATATGGAAAGCAATAAAATGTTCGTGTCATAAAACTTTTTATGGGGATTTATGATGTTTATTCTGATTCAAATTATGGACAAGCAACTGGAATTTTAAGTGTATTTGAATTTTAGTCTTGTAGTGAGGTGACGTCCATGAAACAATTTCTGCAGGTCATGCCAGTTGAATGTTGGACAAAGGAACAAAAAATTTCGAATAAAATTCTGGAAAAATTACATGAGTGCGCATTGCTAAGCAAATTTCGTATAAGAATTATGTTTATATATCTCTTTTCTGTTTCCATAGTAGATTTTTATAGCCAAAGTTCTACATGGCTTCTTTCTCTTTGGTTTAATTAACTTTATGAAAAAGAAGTTGAAAGTCATTTTGTACTACTCTTTATTTCTTATTTGAAGAACAAAAAATTATATGTTTAATTTTGACGCTACAATATCATTGAAGCGTAAATAATTCTTTGTTCCAATGCTTTGTTTTCGTCTGTTCTAAAAATTGTGAAATATCCGAAAATTTTTAGAACAAATGCGTTGAGTGATAAAATAAAATATAGAAAATTTATTTGCTCTATCTCATCCTAAAGTTCATTTCTGCGTGGATGTATCTTCAAGAAATAAATAATATTGAAAACAAAGAAGGAGCTTAATGAATTTAATTCAAAAGTAAGAGTAATATTCGGATCTAGTCATTGAAAGCGTGCAGAGTCTATTTTTGCAAATTAATTATAATATTCAAATTATTTTTAATTATTGGAAACAGGAAGCTTTTCTCATTATAGGTCTTTTCATCTTAGTACAAGAAGTTAGATCAAAGCACAAAGATATCATCTGATTTGGCTGATTGAGATAGCAACCTTTCAATTTTTTCAGTCAACTAATCGATTCATAATAAGTATGTATTTTAACACTTTCACATTAAAACAGAGAAAACTTATACGTACGTCACGCAAGCATACGTCTAACCATAAAGCATGATACATTTAACTTATTTAAATGTAACGATCATTACAGAACAATCAACTTATAATACAACAAATAATCAAATACAACAATACTTGAAATAATATTACATATCGTCGATAATCGAGATCGATAATATCTGATACAATCTTCATTTTGAATTCTAATTTACTTAAATTTGGTTCTAAATTTTTTATATTGAAATTTAGAAAAATTATTAATAATGGTAAGACCGATTTCAATGAATAAAGATATATCTCTTTTCACTTATCTTTTTTATAAAAGCTGTTATTTCCAATTCAGTGATCCTCACTAAATCAATTTATAAATCAGATCAAACAGTTCTTCTCAAACTTCTACTACCACTAATATTTTTTTCTCCGGATAAAATAGCTTCAGATTTATGTCTAAATTACATAATAATTATTGATGTGAATAAAAATTACTGCTATTTTTGCTTCGAGCAATATAATAAATTACAATTTAAACTTGAATAACTGTCCATGAGACTGATTTATTTCGCTTCATTTTGATGTATTTGAGGGAATTTCCCACATAGGTATCAGCGTCTATGATCGGTGCAAAAGTGATAATACTACTACTTAAAAATGAGATGTCTGTGAAAATTTTTTGTTTGTGAAAATTTTAAGAATAAAATAATATCATAAATTTCTTAGGAACGAAACAAATATCATGTAAAATTTTTCCTTCAGTTCACTGATGATATATTGATAATTTAAATTTATCAAGAAACTTTGATTTTTAGTGTGTGCATTTTAATTCAATATGTGCATTTCAAAAAGAATAATTTCAAGATTTTTATAAAAAAGAAAAAGAAAGTTTAAAATTGAAACTTAAATAATAAAAGGAATGTGATAGCAGTTATAAGAGAAGCAAAATTTGTGACTATTTCGAGTTAATTTAAATTATATATGAGAATTACTGCAACAAATAACTATTATTTTCTTAATAGTATTCAAAAATACTATAATATTTTTATTAGTTGATAACATTTACAGATCAATTCATTGTTAATTTCATTAAAACTGACTGATACTATATAATATTACAAATTACGGTGACTGCTACAGTTTTCTAATTTTCTCATTAAATGATATTTTAGTGAATGATTAATTATTACTATTAAAGACTTGAAATCACAACTGCATAGTTATTAAAAATTTTTTGAAATCGAACATCAAATATATCATATTTTCAAAAAAATTTATTATAATAAACTGTACTTAATAAATGCGGTGATATTATTATTACATTTTTGGTAGCTTCTTAAATACTCTTAAAATAGTATTTATTTTAAAATAACTTTTTTATTTGTTCTAGTAGTATAGTTTTATATTTTCCAATAAAATTCTGTACTTAAGATTCTTCGATAAAGAATTACGAGTAAATGTCTCATTACCGTGAAATTTGTATTATGAAATATTTAAATGAATTTAAATGAAAGTACTTTATTTCAGTTTGTATAAATGAACTAATTTAAATTATTAGTATAAAAATTACACAACATTTTGACGAACAAAATTACGATGTTTTTTTTTAATCGATCAAACCAGTGTTATTTATTTTATTATCAAAGAATAACAAGGCAATTAAAACTACGTCTTTGTTGAAATGGCGATTCCTTATATATCGTTGCAAAATAAAGTCTTTGAAAAGGGTCAAAGGTCATGAATTTTGTAGAGGTTATTGAGTGACTGTTTTTCTCTTATTAGTTTCACGAGTATCATCCAACGAAATGTGATGCTGCGTCCTCGCTTCATTCTCATTTATTTCCAACAAAATTATTCGTATTTTAGTCCAGCTTTTTCCGATCTAATAATTGTCAGAAAAAACGAGATAATTTTATAAAATGATTTCATCTAAATAAAAAGTCAATTGTGTTTTGAAATTTTTCCTTTCTTATCATTTATCCAATTCTAATACATATTTAAATTTCTCCAGCTTAAATTCTGTGCGTTTAAGCCTCTGCAAACCTATGTTTTCAACATCTGGCAAGTTATACATATAAATTCTTGCACTCTAAAAATGCAATAGTAAATTAACCTTTTCTTGCATAACTATTTTCCTACCAAAATAATTGTTAGATATCTTATGCTTATAAATTTCTAGTTTTATCATTCTATCAAAATTTTATCATGTTGTACCTATCCATCTATATCACTGCATCCGTTAAACAGTAATCAAGAGGGATCCCCTAATAATTTATCCTTTCTTTTTGACTGACTATGAAAGACCAACATAATTCATTTAACGCAGCCTCACTTTTGCTTTAGACTAAAAGGATTGCATTCTCATTTAACTTTGTCTTCTGTACTGTTCATAAATAATATTCCAACTTTCTACTATAGTTTTTACTACATCCAACGAAGTCTCATCTAGAATTATATTTAAATAAAAGTTTACAATTGCACGGCATTTAAAGAAAAGAAAAATTCCACTCTGAAGAAGATCAATTCCCATATTTGACTGTGTTTGAATCAAAAGCTCTACAGAATTAAGTTCAAGAAATTCACAGCAGTAACTTAGTTCGACGATTTCTAAATATAGCTCATTCAAATAAGCATTCTTATTGAAGATTTTAGTCAGCACTATCCTATATGGATTTTAAGTTTTCATTGAAAAGATAGATCTTTTATTTGTTTATACGAATAAATACTACACCTATATTCGATATTAATGATTCCATTTTCGATTAAAAAATTTTTCAGGAAAAATTGAGAAATTATGTTGCGATTTCTGAATCTGAGCGACATATTATTTGTATTGCTAAAGGAGCTAATTATATCGAATCAATTTGTTTGTTTGGAACAAAAGTAGATGAAGGTAATGTCAGAATTTTGATCAAGAAGGCAATATTTGTTTACTTTAATTAAGCCAGAAAGAGATTGTGTATAATTTAATTGCAAAAAGGATTAATCTCCAATGGTTTAGAAGATATGAAAGAATTAGAGGAAATTTTAGAACAATCAATGAAAGAAATAAAAATATACCGGAATATTTATCAACGTACAATTGGGTGAAATTTATGAATTTCAGTTAAAAGATTTTCTTTCCTATTACAGATGAGTATTCATCATGTCAACGAAATTGTACCGAACTGGATCCAGAAAAAGTACTTGAGAATTGTCCAGCTTTCTAACGTGGTCTTACCTGTGGCAAATATACGTGTATCATTATTATTATCGTCAATGCTTGACGGCAACAGTTTGTTGTCGACGAAATATAACGAATGTTAACGAAGCTACTGTATATGTAACTGCCACTGATATTAATTTGAATACTAAGTGAGTTATATTTGTTGGATAAAACGAGGATTATATTAATACTGGAAATGACAATAAAAATTTGAATCAGTTAAATTAATGAGATAAATAAATAACATATTACGGATCTTTTTCGAACTTCGAAACTTAGCTTTGCTTTATTGCAATAAAAGAGTTTAAACTATAATAAAAATAAATGTAAATTAATGAGAAACATGAGAAGAAAACATTTAATAAATTAAAAGAAGCAAATTGAAATAAATATTATTTAATTTAAAATAATTTAATTTTAGCAAAACTGGCTTATTTGTACTATCTTATATCGATCAAAAACATTCTGCCGTGCCACGATTAGTTGTTGAAAAAGTTCATCATGGAAATGGTAATAATGGCAAGCTTATTTGTTTGGATGTACTTCATCAATATTAACGAGATTAATTTTGTGATCTCGATTATTTTGATCAGTTGCAAGTGAATGAATGATTAAATTTAAAAAACATCATGTTTTAAAAATTATAATATAAAAATTATGATTTTTTGATAATTTAATTAAGCATGTAAAATATTTCAAGAATTTTACAATTTTTTAGATTTCAGACTTTTTACATTTCTCGAGTGTCAGATTCAAAAACCATTTAAAATAATATATTGGATATTAATATTATCTATTAATTGTTTCATTGCAATGGCTTTTGTATGCAAGCCATTTTATGTCCTAGATCTGATTTCACCCAAATTTTTGCTGAATTTCGCTGTTAACGGATATCAGTATGAAATCGAAGATGAAAAATTGTTTTGCAACAGTCACATCAATCTAGGATTATCTATTATCTTATCAACAATTGCATATTTCTTACATTAATTAATTTCTTACTAATATCCATGCTTAATTTCAAGTTCTTCCTGGCTATGTCTGTATGCATTAACTATTTATACCTTCTTCTATATACTTTTGAATTGTCAATTAAATGATCTAAAAAAGAATAATTTGATTTTTCTGTCCATGATAGTCATGATTTTATTATCATTCCTGTTTTAAAATATCATTTACAAATTAATCAAAATAGATTGATAACATTCTAAAAAAGCCTAACATTTAATCAGTACAGCAAAAAAAACTCTAAAAATTTTTTATTACTAATGATCTGCTGTCATTCTTATCGTGCTATTGAATGAATTAGTTTACAAACAAATGATAAGAGATAAATAGCAATTTACACTATTCATTTCAAATGTACCTGCAAATATTGTGTAACTGAAAATATTATAATTATGCTCATAACAAATGATAATAGAGGTGTTTCTGAATTGTCTTTTCAAAGTAGTATGATCCTGTTTTCATGCTTAAATCAATTATCCACTTTTAATTTCAATAGAAATTTTATTATATATCATAGGTAATATATTTATTTCACAGATATCAGATAAATGACGAATTTTAATATTTATATGCACGTAAAATTATTAAAATTGGAAATTTGATCAGATTCATTCTGCACATTTTGGTAAATATATTCATTTTTTAATTGTAATCTTTTAATTTTACGCACTTTTGCCAAGCTTGAAGGAAATTTACATGAATTTATGATGTTTCTAAAAGAATTGGAAAAGCTAATTATATGGTTGAAAAATAAAAAAAATCGCTTATACAGTAATGTTAGTACAATATAATCAATTAATCATTGATGCTAAATGATGTTAAATGAACAAATTGAAAATTGGGGCAATATTTTCTGGTATACTTTTCATTAAAAAAATGAAATGTACAGAGTGGAGTAGTCATCCTCTACTTGAGAAAAATGAAACTATGTAACTAGGAAACAAGTTATCTAAAATTATTAATGTGAATTTGATAATAATTTCAAAAGAATTAATCTTGGCTTAAACTGAATCAACTATAATTTCATTGAGAAGATAATTCATATCATGTACATCATTTTGCATTGATTTCGAGCATAATTAATTTATTATAAATATTACATTGTATTGAGTAATAATTTATCATAAACGTCAAGGAAACTCAATTTATTGAATGATAATAATTTTAAATTAAATTCCAAAATAAACTAATTTTGATTAATAATTCTTTGTTAAAACAAATGAGCGATAATTTTCAACGACAAAAAAAATTTTGATTGTGCGTAAATTTGACATTAGAAATAAAATAAATTTAATCAATAAGTTGTATTTGAAATAATAAAATTAAAACAAAATCATTTTTTTATTTCGAAATAAGAAAAACTAAAAGTTTGTCTTTTAATGAATTCAAATCAACCCATGCTTTTTTTTTTCACTTAGTTTCCCTACAATAGAATGGTTTTAAATTTGAAATGATATATCGAAACGACAAAATCGGACATAAGCTTCAAAAGTAAAAACTGAATTCAATATCAATTAAAATTTAATTACCACAATTATTAAATATTTAATTATTCAAAAACAATATATCATTGTAATAATGATAAAAACTGATGACTGGCATGCAAACAATAGCATGTCATTTTTAAGTCCTTTGTTTAGTTCGAAAATTTTATAGTCTGCAAAAATAACAATCATATTACTTTATCGTATCTAATAAATATGCAAAATGCGATCATGCCTACATGTTATGCAATGCCAATATACATTATCATAAAGAGATATATCAAAATGAAAAGCTGATACGAAATTTTGATAAGGATGTTCAGCAAACACTGTTAACTGTATTGAAGAACAAGTAATTTAGCCTAACTAAAATCTTCTCTATCATATTAGTATAATATGTCTGGATATTTTATTATACCATAATAACTGTTTCATGAGCATAAACTTTTAACCAATTTTTTTACATACTGCACACCTTTTGTAAAACAAGAATCTGTATACCAAAACATATTATCACCATTCATATATGTACAATATTGGATACCAACTGGAAAACCAGGGAAAAATTTTTTGAAATCTATCGTACTTCCTCTAACCATTCAAATCGATCGCTTGTTTGTCACGTAACCAATAAAAATCCGTTCATAATTGGCTAATTCTAAAAAATAAGAAAGTTTAATATGGAAATTTTATTATTATGTAATTATAAAAAAATTAGCATTTTTCACTTTCTTTACCACTTTTTTTATCACTTTATCACTTTTCATCACTATTTTTCTGATAATAGAATTCAGTCCTTAAAAAATTATAGATCTCCATAATTAGAAATGTTATCAATTAATTTTATAAACAAAATGCATTTCCACAATATGACTTCTATCATATCTATTCTTAGTGTAATACTTAATATCATGTTCAATCTTTCATTTAACGAATGATAATTTTGAATTTAAATGTCACTCTCGAAAATTTATATATATTTCTAAAATTCATTGATGATTTATTTAAATATTGAAATTAACATTCTTTGCTTTTATTTGTATAATCTGATATTATCAATAAGCATTTTCATCTGAAATTTTAATAATTAAGAGTATTCGACTTGTAAATGTGCAGTTTTTAATATTTAGTATGAAATGACAATTTTATTAATAAGTTAAAAATCAGTTCACAAAAAAATTTAAATTAGAAATATCTATGAATAAGAAATATAATTCTTAATTTATTATTATTATTAATTATTTTAGTATGAATAAAACAAAAATTTATAATCATAAAAATTCTTACCGTATACGAATGCATTTTCTGTTTCGGAATTATTGAAACCAAATGTGCATTTCCTGCACACATTCGTTCATACTTTACTGCTAATATTTTCACTTCGAGAAATCTCATTAACAAACTGCAATTAAAATTTACGAAGAGGAATAAGGTAATGAGCAGAACTAGAAAATGAAGTAAACAAACAATGTAAGAATATTTTCGATTCTTCTCCTTTTTAGAAAATTCAATCTTTCATTTAACGAATGATAATTCTGAATTTAAATGTCACTCTCGAAAATTTAATTTATAAAGAAATTTCTCTATAAAAAACAGAAAACTTTGAAAGCTAACTTTATAATAAGCATTTGTTTCCTTATTTATTAAACCCAACCTGGATATTGCATATCTATAAAACGTAGCATACAGTGTTAACAGTAACATAACATAGATGAGAATATAAAAAGTTTAATTAAAAAGGATTTCTATTTTGTAGATTAATGAAATAATTACAAAACAGTTATATGAATTTTACTAAAATTACAAAAATTGAATTAGAAAGAATTATCTGTTTCATTTTTTCTTCTCCCTCTCTCTTTCTCTCTTTCTCTTCTTATTTACTCTTTAAAATTTTTATCGTTGACGATTATTTCATAATTGAAAGAAAAGAAAGAAAGAATATAAAATTGAAGTTGAAATTAAACTTACCAACAGTACATAAATTACATGTACGCTTGCATTTTTTCATCATAAGTTTATGATAATCTGATTGTTTACAAAGTTTTTGAAACATTGAACATAACAAATAGTTATTATCCATACATCCAGCATGTCTACATAGACCACAATTACCAGCACACTCTACTGCTAAAATTACTTTAAATGCGACATCTACCGTATTACATTGGCCTTTTTCAGCAATCATGAGACAATTCAAGACAGAATCTGCAATGATGAATAATAATTGAAATAATCTTTAAAAAATAAGCAAATCAAAACAATATATATCATATCAAGATTGGAAAAGTTAAATTAAGGCTAATTAGAAAATTTTTTCGCAAATAAATCGCACTATACAAATTAAAAGTTGTAATGTAGCTAAAATAATGAAAAAAACTTTTCTTATCAGCACACATGAAATCTGGATGATTACAGCAACTGCGATACTGTTTTCGGCATTCTCTCCAGCAATATGCGATTTCGCATTCATACATCGTGTATTTATTGTTGGACTGTAAAAAACGAAAAAAAAAAATGATATTATTTTGAAAAGTTATAGAAAATTAATTTATACAAATATTCGAAAATATAACCTAATGAAAATCAAATTTTAAAAACTAACAAAGCCTCATTGTTGGAAATGCTTTTTGCATACCATATCTTGATTATTTCAACATTTTGCTGCAGAAAATTCATCGGAACATGGAGATATAGCTGCTTGAATTGTTGAAATGATGAAAATATTTAGTAATCCGTATAACATCATGTAATTAAAATTCCGAAAGTTGTAAGAAGATTATTTCTTCTAAAATATAATCAATAATAGCATGGTAATATAACATATTCAGATGTTATTATATAAATATCATGGTGCTAATTATTTTAAAAATTTAAAATATTTTTTGTTAAATTTGAAAGAAAAATTTGACATGAAAAGAATGTTTATAATTGGATTGAAATGATACTCAATAATATCATTCATCGCCTACAAATATCAAAAAATAAAAAATAAAAGAAAAAATCTTCGAAATCATGAATATAATGCAAGATAGGACAATGAACTCAACAAGAATTTTTTTTTTCTAATATTCAATTTAATATTTTTTCAATTTTAATAAAATTCGCAAATTTGAACAAATTTTTTTGATTTTTTCTTAATATTGATAACAATGTTAATAATAATGATGATAATAATAATAGTAATAATAGTAAAATGCAAATACTACGATAATAAAATTTTGGAATCAATTATCGTTTCTTATCAACTTCATAATTTGTATAGTTTGTTTTTCGGGAAGTATTTTAATGGAACATTTAATTGCATAGTATGGTCTATCGATGTTTTTCAATAATCCGCTAAAATATTCAGTAGTAATATTGAATTTTTCTGTTTGATTATTTCTTTTTCTTCCATCCCGATGCGAGTAAAAGTGGTCTGTCCAATAAAAAAAAATTTTGCTGATTATCAGTGAGAAATAAAGAATGATATTTACTTCTTCATTTGTTTTATTTATATTTAACGGACTGAATATCGTAAATGGTTATATTCAAATAATAGAAATAAGTATTAATCTGGACAAAAAATTAGTTAAGTGAATATAGTGAACAAATATTATCAATTTAATTTTCATTGTAATAATTTTATGCTTATTAAGTCGTAAAATGACTAAAAGGAAGTTATAGTATCCAATCATTCGATAATATTTGATATTTGCAGATTTAAAATTTCAGCTTTTCGTAACTTCAAGTTGCCGGATGACCCGTTTCAGGTTCAAGTTGAATACACACAAGCTCTAAATGCCGCTAAACTAAATAAATGAATGCGCATCAGTTAACTGTAACCGATTTTTGCCAAATATATGTTTATGCAAGTTTTTGTCGAATATTTGTTATATAAATCACTGGTTTTTTTCATAGAGTGATCTGTCCAATAAAAAATGGATGCACTTTAAGATTCCGAGATATTATTTCGTGTTTCAACAGATTAGATAATCTTTTGTGCCAAGCTCAGTGGAATAAGTAGCATAAAAAATTGTTTTTTATTTCGATTTTTCACATAGTAAATAGTTCTTATATGTGTTGGATATCATCTAATATTTAAAGAAAGTTGTAATAATTATTTTTAGGGTCTTTGCGAAACCACTCATTTCAAATTTAGACAGTCACAATGACGGCATTTCAATGCTTTGCAAACATCCTTTCAGGTCTATCTTTTCCAAGCAGTGGTTTGATTAATTAGATTAATTTAGCAGTACTTTTACAAGTTTTAAAAATAATTGAAAATTGTATTTTAGATGAGATTTTATCCGGTGCCGAAATGGTCAAGTACGAATATGAAATTTGCCACTTCATAAATGCTTGGTAACAATACAGTCAAAGTGTAGTTGCTTCATAATTATATTTTCTATAACTTCTTGTAAATCATTTCCTATCGAAAGAATGCATTACTTTAGAAAAAAAAAATTACGAAAGATAGCTTGTTCTTTCGTTCTAGTAATTTTAATTTAAGGAATTTCGTGTGATAATCTTTCGGGTGAAACCTTTGTTGGACACGATTCCCAGCTGAAACATTGGCTTTATCAAGTAATAATCACTGTCGCTCCGACAATGCATAGATTGATAACAATCTTAATATTAACAAATTTTTTTAAAAATTTTTCATTATTTTTGAAATGAAGTAAGCTATCGTAGTTCTTCGGAACCAAATATTTTTAATCCGAATTTCAATTGAAAAAAATTTGAGACAAACTAAGATTTTTGCTAATATTAAAAAAGGATAAAACAAACGCTAAGTTAACCATACAGAAAAAAAAGAATTTCCAGAACTTTTAGATGGATGAAAATTATTCGGGAAGATCCTGAAAGTGACCGGATTTCAAGTTTCAAGTTAAAACGATTAACATTACCATCAATTCATAACTTTATTAAAATCAACAAAGTCAGCATAAATCGATTCAAGATCCGATTGAAGATAATGTCTCGAAACCTGCAATGCCCCGTAATGGTGTTGCCTATGTGGTATTGCATTTGTAAACAGTACTATGCTATATGCGGTGAAGGTATCCATGTGTGCAATAAATTAAGATAAGCTTTTTGAACAAGTGCTAGAAATTCTCAGTTTCTGTTTCTAATGATTAATCCTGTTGAACCAGATATCATAGTGGGTTGTGGAGTGATCGGATGATTGCATTATGATACAGGGCAGTCCACTAAAAAAAGTTACTATCTTTTTAAATTTAATTGCCGTAGTTGAATTCATACAAATTTGATGAAATTTAAGCAAATTTATTAACTAGGTAAGATGTCTCTTTCTGTCACTTCAGATATTTTTTCAATAAACTTATCATGCTTTTTAAAAAGATGTTTTACTCAGGTGATAATGAAACAGCGCCAATGCAATTAGCGGAATCCAGTGAAAGTTTTTACATTCATGGCTGCAAACGAAGACTACAAGTATAATCAGCCATCATTTCATTATTCACCTACTGGAATTGAATTTGTTTCTGCAAGCTACAATTGCTTTATAAGGTTATTTCTTATCGAATCGTTCAATAGTAGGTATATTTTATTTGGGGATTTCCGTCTTTTTCATTCTTTCTATTCAAGAATTCTAGGACTTGGTTACTAGAACTGCGGTATTGCTGAATGAAACTAAACTACAAATCAACGAATTTTTTAAGGGAAATATATCACCAACGAATGCAGCAGTACTTTTTCTGTTATGGTCACTGGATAATAAGTTTGTGCTATTTGGTTCTGATGAAATGAACATACGGTTTGACCAATTTTTACATGCATTGAGGTTATTTTGATTTCTTGCAGACGTTTCAAAATTTTTTGAAATTCTGATTAATTTTATTGTTTATAAATAATTTCATTTTAGTTACATCGATATGAACGTGCAGCACTTAATTATATGCGCGATTACAGGAAGTTTACAATAAACATCCTAAAATTAGGCGAATTGTAAAGCATCGTTTTGTCCCGCGATCGATTTACACATATATTCTTTTTTCTTATCAAATATCATAGCACATTTATTATGATGCTTAATTCTATTTGTCAAAAAAATGTATAACTTTTGAGGAAATTTAAAAGCCTATAATTTCTGAAGAATTTCTGAAAGTTTTCTGTTGTTTCATCAAATATTCTCTACTTTAATGCTGCAAAGGAGCACAAGACAATAAATTTGTCGCAACGGCTTAAAGAAGAAAACAGAAAAAAATATTCGAAATCTTGGTGCTCTTCACATGTTCTGGAATAACTGAAACATATGGCATAGGAAATATGTTGCATTACGATCATAATGCAGTTTTTTAAAAATTATTTATTTCAGTTGTTAAGAAATCATTTCAAGGAATTAACAAGAATACATAATTGAGAAAGAGGATAATTGTATTTTGTAAAGAATGCAAGTTTTAATAGAACTTATAAATTGTTGTGTATATTTCATGTGATAACTCTTTTGCAAATTTTATTAAAGTTTTTCAGAACTACATTTTTTGATATGATGTGGATATGAAATATGTATCCACTATAACTGCATCTGTTGAACAATTAGCAAAAGTGATTAGAAGAAAAAAGATTAGACTTCGAGCAATTGACAGTGATGATTCCTACTATCAGGGGATAATATAAAAATTGAAATTTACAATTGAAGACTGGTATGATATGAGAGATTATTACAGAAATATAGCATATAAAATCACACTTCGCTATTTCATAAATATTACAGAAAGAGAATTTTATGATAAATTTTGACATTTTTTTGGCTTTTAGCTATTCAATGCATCTTAAAACTCATTCTTCTTCATTTTCTTCTCCTAAGGAAACTTTCTAGCTAAATCATATTGATCATACTGCCAATCATATTTTTTTCGCAGCTGTTGCAGACTTTTTGTTGAAAGGTTAATTTATGGTCAAAGACGAGAGTTTATTTTTTATTTGTCGAAAATAAAGTTATAAACGATATGAGTTTTTAGATTTTTCAGCAAACTTTCACAGTTCTCTAAGAACTATCAAAAAAAAGAAAACTCAGAAAAGCAAAAAAAATCGCATTGAAATATTTGATAGTAAATTAGGAAGAGTTACAACATTATTTCCTAACAAATTGGCTAAGATTAATCCAAGTAAACTTGACTAATACCTTAAGGAATTACAACTTGCTAAAATTAACAGTTGGTGATATAATATGAAATTTTAGATTTACGAAATGCAATCAGATAACAATTTAAATAATTTCTTATACTTTGCTCTTTCGCGAAATTGAAATTCGCGACAGCAGCATTTCTGAATCTTCTTGCCATTCAAACGTTTGATTTTGTTAATCTAAATTTGAATCTAAAAGTAAAAAAATAAAAACAATAATTAATAATTCAAAGAAAGAAAGAAAGAACGGTAAATGTTTATGACTATAAATTGCATGTCTGAAATATTTCGAATTTCAGAAAAATTCCTTTTTTGCTCTGATGTTAAAAATTTGTGGACCTTTAAGCTATCCATAGCTTGATGAATGCATGAATGACACGGTACTTCCGTCGAGCATCTAAAAATATTTAGATTTTTCAGCAAACTTTCACAGTTCTCTAAGAACTATCAAAAAAAAAAAAACTCAGAAAAGCAAAAAAAAATTTTTTTGGGTGAAGCAAAAGAATAAAAAATACGCAGTTTGATCAATGATACAGGATTTTCTGAAATTCTAAGAATTGTCAAGGAATAGAAATAGTTGGCCAGGACTACGTGTGAATTATTTGCATTCATCAATAATAGATTTTTTTTGGGATTATGGATAATTCATAGTAAGCTTTCTAGAATGAATATTTACTACTTACTAGAATCATAACTATCGATTTTTTTATGTTTTCAACTTTTTTTTATTAATCAGAAAATCGAAAATCAGAGAAACAAATGTACAATAACAAGATCATCACAGAAATTTACATACCGATGATCATTTCAATGATTATATAGTCCATGATTCCAGATTATCTCTTCGACATTGTTCCGAAAAATGCGTAAGTGATAGCATAAAAAAATGTGCATTCATCAGTGCATAATACATTGATCGCATTTCATCGTTTAATAAATGTATCATTTTCACGATTATAATTAATTTTTATACAACTTATATTTTCTATCGTATGAAAAACGTAATTATATTTATTTTTGAGCATTATTAACAAATAAAATGAAATATTAAACTGATAAAGTACAAAGGCGATGGGAGTAAATTATCATAAAATTTAAATATATATTGTATCTTTCATGATTTTGTATTATTTAACTAACATGAAATCTTCGAGCAAAACCAAATAGATTAATCTCATATTTTTTTCCGATACAAAAATTATTGCTTTAATATCGCGACAAAGCCAACTGCTATTATGAAGTGCTTCGATACGTATCAGTATCTGAAATGCAAGTTTAAGCGATAAAGAATCTGAAATACAAATTCAAAAAATCGAGATCAAACATAAATTTCCATTAGTTCTACAAGCGATTCTTCGTGATAATCACATATGAAAAGGAAGAATTCAATTAAAAACTTTCACATATATCACGAATGACTAATTCGAGGAAAAAATATAATATCGCGAAGAGAGATATTTATTTTTTTTACAACTCAATTTAAAGATTATTTGTTTTTAAAAATTCGAGAGAAGAAATAATTGAAATAAAAATGAAATAAATAGCTTTTTCAATTTTTGATTAAGAATGTATTTATAAAAAAATAAGATGATTTTTTAATATAGATCAAAATTTTTAACTAACTTTTTTGTATGTATCGAACGTCTTAGACATTAATCAGAAATCAACCAATTCTATTATGCATTTGTATAGGGGTGTTTTGCCAGTAGCAATTAGACGTGGAAATCCCGCGGTAATATTCTGACGATTAAATTGCTTTAGTAGTAATGCATCCAATTTTAATACAATTTTCATCGCACATTGTATATAATTTTCATTGATGGTGTAAACTTTACTAAAAAGTCCATCATAGAGTTCTGATTCAATATGATATTGCTTTCTTTTCAATGTGACTTCTGAACCAACAGCTAGAAATATCATTAATCTCACTTCCATTAATATGTGTTATGGTATTCAATGGTTATAAGATACCATTCAAGATGAATACAAATAATCAAAATGATTGATTCAATAAATTTAGCATTTTAAAACTTTTGAAACTACAAATGTTATGCAAGTAACTAATTTATCGATTTTTCGTGAGAATTAATGTTAATGTTTTTAGATGTTTCAGACTCAGAAGAACGTGTTATTCAACTGACTAGATCTCAAAAATGATTTAGCTCGACAATAATGTGAATTCTGACTAGATCAAAATAAGAAAAATTCGAATTCTAAATAGATCGAAATGTGTTATACAACAGAAATCAATACATTTTAAATGATTTATATGGAAAATGTGCTAAGAAACAGAAATAATCATATTTTTAAATTGGGCAATTGATAATCTGCAAGTTAAAAATATGCATCAACTAAAGGTCAAACAAAGATTTATTTTTGAAAAATAACGATTAACATTCCAATTCCAATAATAATTTCTAAATTAAACCTCAAATAGAGGGTCTAAACATTTCTTTAAAAAAATAACTGATATATAGAATCCAAAAAGGTGAAAAAAATTGATTAGTTGGTCCAATTAATTCAAAAAAATTTTTGGATCAGGGAGTTAAATATTGACCAAAAAGTAATTTCCTGCATTTATGATTCCCTGTATTTACTATTAAATTATTAGTTTTATAATTTTTAGCAGTTAGCAACAATGGAAATAGTTGAGACTTAACAAGGTATGCGATCGCATGCTCGTTATCGTGGTGCGCTTTTAATGATGTTATCCACACGAAGAATCTGAAATGAAGAACTTTTTTTTTTTTCAAAAAACTTTTTCTAATAAAATTTGAAATTCAAACCTTTATTCTTTGTGAATATTCTCGCCAAAAGATGTTGTATTATACTGTCTTTCGAAAGAGTAAGAATTCAAACAACCTATCTACTCAAGCCGCTTCCGCTGCACTCGAAACCATGCAAACTTTACACTGAATGATTCATTTAGACCTTTTTTAATAATATCCGTTGGCTCGCCTTCTCTAATATCTACAAATTTATATGATAAATATAAAGCAAAACTAATTTCCATCTAAATCAGGAAAAAATATACAATTTTTTGAATTGAAAGCTAAAATATATAGGAAATAGATATTTAAATAAGAATAGCGACAAAAATCTTGTTTGAAGAATAACATGTGCATATTATTTTTCAAATTGTTAATTTACCTGGTAAATGAGAAGACCAAATTCAATCTAGATAATCTTTAAATATATCCAAAAATCAAAAGCTGCGATTTCTCATAAATAATTATGACAAAGAGAAACTAACCAATTCTCTGGAATGATTGTCACTGCTATGATAACACGTAATTTCGATATAATTTCTGCACTATCTAGTCCAGCATTATCGCAAATATAAATTGGTAATTGTGCCAGTGCACGAGCAAATGCCTCAATACCAAGCGACTCCTTTCCAGCAGTCTTAATTTGAACGATAAGAAGCATTTGAAATAGTAATCAAAGTCATCCAATATTTTTGAAACTATTACTTCAAATGTTGATCAATTGATTTAAATATTAGTAGTACTACATTATTAATATCTTCTGACTTTCGGACATCGCTGCTGTGCTCATCAAAATTTCAGATGCTCCAGAATCAGCAACAGTACGTGCTTCCTTAACGTGAGTTACTAAAACACATAATGCGTCATGAAGTAATCGTTCTGCTTCATTAAGAATTTGCTGCGTAGAACCACGGACAACGATACTACATGTCTCACCTGAAAACAGCAATCAATAGTAACTTATATAATTTAGGAAGTCACAAATTAAGGATAAAAAAAATTATTTATTTGAAAAATCTGTTTAAAAAATAAGAAATAACTCTAGTTAATTACAAAAATCATTTGAAAAATCATTAGAATTCACAAAAACATACCAACAGGAACACCAGAAAACCGCAGTAACCGATCTTCAGCAACCATAACTACCTCGATAAGATCACAGGAACCAAGTTTAACTGTTTCAGGTGAATCAAATGTTGACACAATTTCACCACCTATAAAAAGTAACATAGAAGATTCTATTGGTAAAATAAAGCCTGTTAATTAATAAAAAGGGAAAAACATTACAAGAACAAGAGCAAGTCTTTCGATTCCCTCAAAGTTCGCATGCTCAATGGCCATGATACCAGCATCAGCAAATAACTGTTCTGGATAGTTATAAATCAATTGGCGATTGATAAATACATTAACTTTGCGCGCTGCAATTTTATTTACTTACAAAAAATTTAATGGGACCATTCAAATAAAATTAAAAAAATAGTTTCAAACTTTTAATCTTTAAATTAACTTTCAAACTTTTAATCTATAAATTAACCTTGTCTTTCATTTTTTGCTTTTCAGCAATTTCCAACTCAGCATGTCTGGTTACAGAATCCACATGGACCTTGACCCGAACATTTTTACCTGGAAATTAAGTACTTCCTTTCAATCACAAATTTTTAAAGAAAACAGAGTTTCAGATTTACTTAAGTAGGTAAATTCCATTAGTTAATGAACTAGTCTCGTCCTATAAACCGCAAATTGCAAAAACTAGATCCATATAAAGATAACTTGAGCAAATAAGGAATAATGTTACATTAAATTATGAGGAATCGTAATTTAGCAATTCATTAATCAATTTCTAAGATAATTATACCCAAATTAGGGTTTGAAATCCCGAAATTATTTCGTTAACCAATCCATGAACAAACCTTATCAGTATCTATCGGTGTATTAGCAATTAGGATTTTTGCATTTTCAACTTTTTCTGGTTGTACATGCCCAGACGCTTTCAAGCAAAAATCCTTAAAATCAAAAAAAAAAAAAACGAATAAGCAAAACTTTAATAAACGAAAAGAAAGTATAAAGAAATATGAGTGTACTTCTGCTGAACAATTATTATCTTCAATATGAAAAATGAACGTGCTGAAAAGTACACAATCTACCAAAATAATCGATCTCTAGATGAAGTCTCCTCTTCAACAAGGGTCTCCTCTTGGATATATAGAGAAATCCAGTCACTAAAACTGTTCAATTCCTTAATATCTAAAATATTTCTTTTTTTGCTCTAACCTTCATCCAGATAACTCTCGTCCATTTAACCACCTAGCTTTTTGATAATTTGAATTGATTCCAGACATCCAGAACCTTTCAAACGTTACGGCATTGACGGCAAGTTGAGCGAAATGTTCCTTATGCTGCGCCAAAATTTTGGAGCCTAGTGTTGTTCGAGCTATTTTAAATAAATCATCACGCATATTTGCTGGACTGGAAATCTTCGCCGATGCTCGAAGCGCATGTTGGGCCATTTTTAAGGCCCGATGATAGCCAGCAATAATTATTTGCGGATGAATGCGGGCAGCAATCAACCGTTCAGCTTCTTTCAATAGCTCAGCAGCAAGAACAGTCACTGATGTGTTCCATCACCCACTTCCGAATCATGTGTCATTGAGATTTCTAAACAAAAGAAAGTCCGATTGCTAAATGTTCAAAAAAAAAATAAAATCAAATAAGAATTCAAGCCAAAATTAGTGAATAACTATGATTAAAATTTCGATGTTTCGTTTTCAGTTTTCAGAAACTGCTGTATATTCATGAATTCTTATCTTAAATGAATACTGTTCTGAAATTTAATTCCCATCACAATTTCTTACCAACAAGAACTTTCGTAGCCGGATTGTCAACGCCAATGGATTTCAAGATAGTTACGCGAAACAAGAAAACTCATCATTCCTTTGTAGACTTGACTAAATCAACAGCGATAGCACCGATAAATGATGATAAACGCGCTCCTTCACCTCGTTCTTCCTGAGCATTTTGCTTTAATATCTGTATTGGAAGCATGACTGCAACTGAACTTGAATAGCTTAATAGGAACAAAAATTTGGCATATCTCTAGAAAGTAAAATTAAAAAAATGGAAAAAAAGAAAAATAAGAATTGGAATCAGTTTAATGATCAAATTTTGATTATAAATCAAATGACACAATCTTATTATATACAAATAGAGAAGAATTTTGCGTACTGCATCATCAATAAGAATCAATAAGAAAGCGTGAATGATTCTCACGTATTTTTTCCATTTCAACAATCTTTCATAATCAATCCCACTGTACAAAATTTTGACTTGTCTTCAAGATAGAATAATTGGACAAAACAGAGCTCAAATGATACAATGCGTTAAAAAAAGTGTTGAATATCATTCGTTGAGAATGTATTTCTTGGAGAAATCAATCTACGTCAAACATAATTGAAACACTTTCTATTATTTATTATTTTCTCATTCATTATCTATTTTTAAAAAAAATCTTTCAGTATCATGTATTAATTCCTTAGTAATACGTAAAGAGAATATCATTCCAACAGAATAATGGAAATAAATCGGATGATATTATCTTAAATCAGAATGCACGCTCGCTAGAATATTAGAGAACATATTCAATAACCTAATTAATAATTCTGAATAATTCTAAATGTGTATTCTCAAAATTACAACAATATGACTCTTGATGTCGGCATAATGCTAATCTTCTTGCAATCATTATTTGATAGAAAAACATCCCAAATTTCATATCAAATCTTATATTATCTTTGTTCAAAATAATTAGGTCATATTAACCCCCACCGACATTGCATGTTGTAATATGATGTTCGGGAAATTGAAACTCATTTAAACAAATAGAAAGCCTAATGTTTCCATTATATCCAACAAGAATTGCAAACTAAACATACACATTACCCAGCAAAATCTCAATATTCATAGTGAACCAGCAAACATTAAGGTTTAAACTGT